>ML179765.1:0-51074 GCA_004369135.1 Dendrothele bispora CBS 962.96 | reverse complement strand
TGCTATAGCCCTTCTTGTCGTATAGCCTGTGAGTTTAACATATATAACAGTGCTAGGATTCCCTTCCCCTTTACAATGTTTGCCCTTAGCTTGGAAGCCGAACTACGGCTCAACGGTGTTTCGTGCGGTGTATTGCTAGATGAATGACTAGTGTCTGATGCAGACCCGATCCTCATTGATACGTTTAACACTAGCTACCTTTAGATCTTCCTGGCTAACACCTCCACATATTATTGGCGGATGGGTACATTTTGTAGGTAATCTAACCGTTACTAACTGTTGTATTTCCTATGTTGCCTCAACGGTGGAACTAGCTTCCCCATTTTCGACATCTATGACCTCAGATCTTACCTAGTTACAGAATGACTATGTGACGCCTCCTAGCTCTTATAGTATTGAGCCTGCGTTTCGACATCTTGCCCGCTGGCGTTCAAGGCTATAGCACTGGGTTTCTTAGTTTACACTTCTTACCAACTTGCCAACGCTAGCTCATGCTAGCTGATGTTGTATGTAGTCCTTTATGGGGGGGATAGGATCCTAGGGACTGTCTCAGGTGGTATAAGGTTACCTACGACTTTCTGAGGTATCCAAATGTACCTAATGTACCTGATGTACTCTTGGTACCCTTGGTACCTACGGTACCTATGACACCCTACAGCAGATGTTTAGAATTCGAGGATGTCAAAGGATACCTACGGACACCTATTGGGTACCTACGGACACCTATTGGGTACCTACGGACACCTATTGGGTACCTACGGACACCTACTGGGTACCTACGGGTGCCTAAGGGTGCCTCTCGACACCTACGGGTGCCTAAGGGTGCCTCTCGACACCTACGGGTGCCTAAGGGTGCCTCTCGACACCTACGGGTACCTAAGGGTGCCTCTCGACACCTACGGGTGCCTAAGGGTGCCTCTCGACACCTACGGGAACCTAAGGGTGCCTCTCGACACCTACGGGTACCTAAGGGTACCTCTCGACACCTATGAGTAGACTATGAGTACTTATCAACCAGTTTGTACGTCGATACCGTTACCGTTAAGGGACATATTATTGACAAGATTTTATGTACGACTCATGTGATGTGATGTACTGCTATTAAAAATGTTTTTCTTAACTGGTTTTAATGTGACGGAGTAGATATACGAAGACGGACTTACTTTCATCTCAGTCTGTGTTCTTGTTTCATCATTACTTATTATATGTATGATTGAGTATAACTTTAGTAACTGTAATGTGGACAAGTTTACGTGTAAAACTCATTGTAGTTTAATATGTCGTTAGTTTTGTATGGTATTTTCCGTGGTCTCGATGGGTGTTTATTGAGACATATTGTCCGTCGTGAAACTTCTACTCCACAACGTGAGGTCCAGTGTCTCTTGCCGTGTAACCTAGATCTCCTTTTTGATACGCACTACAGTCGAAGTGTTGATAGCAACTTTTTCTTCTGTCTGTCTGTACACCGTATGGACATATCTACTACACAACTCGGTAATAGTAAACTACTGGTCGATGTGACTCAGTTTGTTCTGTTTACAATCTGTCCAGGGTCCCGCACTTACAACAATTCTGTCTCTACCACAACGTGAATGGCGAACATAAAGAACCACTTACTGAGGATCTTCGATGTATTCGGATATTCCTTTGTCCCTTCTCCGACATTAACTGTTTGTATGGGTACCTATCAACATTATGACCAACTTTCTTCCGCTGTTATCTTCACAACTTTAAACTTGGTTTCCAGTGCTCCAAAAATTTAGAGGCGGACTTATTTTAGTGCACAGTTTCTTCGAACTCTTTCACTGCAGTAAAACGTTTCACTTTTGCCGTCGTGGACGACTAAAGTGAAACGTTTTACTGCAGTATTGAACTCAGTTTCGAACTCTCCTGCTTTACTCATACTCGAACGAGTTTGTTCCGTAAGTTTTGGGTTCCCCTGTTCTACTCACCGTCGAAACACAAGACAGTCGAGACCGGATCATTTCTGTCCCCGACTTCTCGTCCACACACACGCATAAAGTTAAAGTAATCTAGAGACACAAATGGACTGAAAAACAATTATAAGTCTCTAGGTAATAGTGAACATGGTAAGTTTCTGAATCTGAACCAAACATATTTTGTCAGCACCTTTTCCATCTCCGCACATGTACCAGTGAACCTTACCTCGTCAGTACCTCTAAGAATAGTGGGTCTAACACGGTGCCTCCGTCCCCAGTACCTTTTACCCGGTATCTCCGATTTCAAACTTTCTGTCAGTACCTTTTTCACCTCCATTCATACATACACCAGCGAACCTGGTTTCCCCAGTGCCTCTGGAACTAGTGATCCTAGTACGGTGCCTCCGCCCCAGTGCCTCTGGAACTAGTGATCCTAGTACGGTGCCTCCGCCCCAGTGCCTCTGGACTAGTGCCTCTAGCTCGGTGCCTCCGATTGTACCTGTCGGGCCTCCAGGACGCGTGCCTCGCAACTCTTCTCCCATGTCTCGGGTGTGTGTTACGACACTTCAGTCGTCGTTACGTACTAACTTTACTATGTATCCCACGGGACTCGAGTCGTTGTGGGGCTCAACTTTTTCACAATATCCACGGGACTTGAGTCGTTGTGGACACCAATAAAAGATGTGACTCCCGTCTTTTCGTTTATGCAACACTTCACTACTCTCCTCACTGAACCTCCTTGCTCTCTCCATGTCCGATCACGTTTCTGTTCATGTTCAAACTCCCCTGTTCGAGCTAGTTTATTTGCTCTGTCCATGCTGGGCTCCCTTATTTACTCTGTCCATGTTCGAGTTCCCTTATTTACTCTGTCCATGTTCGAGCTCCCTTATTTGTTCTGTCTCCCTGTTCTGCCCATACTCGAGCTTCCCTGTCTATATTCGACTTCCACTGTTCTGCCCATACTTGAGCTCCACTGTTCCGCCCATACTCGAGCTCCCCTCCGCTACTCTACCATGCTCAAGCTCCCCTGTTCTGTTAATACTCTTAACTCTACTCATGTTCGAGCTTTTTTGTCCTGTTCGTGGTCGAGTTCCCCTGCTCGAGTAGGTTTCCTTGCTCTACTCATTTTCGAGCTCTCCTGTTCTGTTCTCATACTCGAACTGCTTTACTCTGTCCATACTCATCGAACCTCGTTGATGTTTAATGTACTTCACTTACGAGTTCACCTACTCTGCTCAGTCGACTAGCCTCTCTCTCTACCCTCATACTCGCTCTGAAAGTCGTTCATACTGTCGGGACCTTCTTACTCTGCCCATACACGAACCTCCTTACTCTGGCAAGGAAAAGCAAGGCCGGTTAGAAGCATGCACACTTACATCTGAACTGTGACTACGCGCCTGCTGTTTATGCAGCCGTATATCCACGTTTTACGCCTACTCTTACGGCCGTGCCTTGAGGTTTCACTGCGCTCATACTCGAACCTCCTTGTTTCATGGACGACTCTACTCGGGTTCTACAGCTCTGTTCAGACCAACGGCTTTTCCTACTGCCGTATCGCTCTACTTATTTTCTTATTGTTTTACTCAGGTATTGTCTCATCACCCTGTTCACTCCCTTACTACTGGCTCATCACTCTGCTTATTCCCTTATTACTCTGTTTCTGACTTATCGTTCTGCTTACTATCTTATTTATTCTACTCGTGCATACGGTTAATCTCTTGTCTTCCTTCCTTCTTAAACAACTGACCACCTCTCAAATTTTCTTAATTATCTTATTTACTCTACTCGTGCATACGGTTAATCTCTTGTCTTCCTTCCTTCTCAAACAACTGACCACCTCTCAAATTTTCTTAATGTTCTACTCGTGCTGTTTAGGCTGAACTTTACTAAGCCTTCACTGATCCCTTATTCTGGTCTCTTTCTCTGATCAGACCTCGTTATTCTTCTCTTCCTGCCTCCGAGGTCTACCTACATATTACCCAACTATTAGTGGGCTTTCTTTTAGATTCAACGAAGTTAGCGTGCGCTCTTTCTTTTAAGTTCAGGGACTTCAGCGTACGCTTTCTCTGGAACTTCTGTTGTTTCTTTTGTCAATTGGCGTGTTACGAGTTGGTACTTGTTATTATTTTCTGTTAGCGCGTTAGAAGTTGCTGTTAGTTTTTTGTGTCTAATATACATCCGTGGTGCTTATTAACAACTTTACGTATGCTTTCCCGTAACTTCTAGCTATTCTTGTTTAGTACTTAGTCCTAAGCTGCGTTAATCCCACTTTCCTTTTGCTCTCTGCCGTACTTAGGTTATTTTTTCTTCTAGGCGGACTGTGACCTTCTGTTTAGGGCTTGTTTATAAAGACAGCTCCGGACTGCCGAACTATACATTATTAAATAGCTTTTTCTGGTTTGTCTGTGTAGCTGGAGTCATAGTCTACTTCTATTGAACAATGATACAGGACTTTCTGAGCTTTTCTGTTTTCACATTCACTAATGAGAATCGAAACTTTAAAACTGCTCCCAAAACACAACGTAGTACACGTACAAACCGGTGTCGGTCATCCACAACCTCGCGATCACTGCCGGGCAGGGGAACTTGAACTTCAATCGGGTCTCGTACTGCGTACTACACATGAGCACTAAGCTTTACCAGGCTCAATGTCCAAGGTTTTCGGGCTGACTGTCTAGATGTAGGGGGTCGGTAGGTCAAGGTAGGAGCTTGACAAAAACGGCCGGTGGAACAAATACTGAGCCTCACCCTATCCAGGTATTCTACTCATCTCCTCATAGTTGTTCCAGGAGGTATTGCACCGGCATAAATCCTGGTCACTGTAGTGCCCTGGACGTACCAATTCCTTGGCACCTTTAAACTCTTTTGACTCTGTCATATTTTCGAGCAATTGCTAATTGCTTAGGTCTCAGTTCTCTGTTTCGGTTACACCCACTTTTGGCTATGAACTCGATTTACTCCGCTACGGCACCACATATGCGTAGTGCTTTGTCCATGCCTGTTCAGCACACTCCTTTCCTCAGGCCTTGTCACAACCTGCTCCCATTTGGAGTTCTCAACATCTTCTGTTAGTTGTCTACGTCGATTTTACACTATAATCAGCACGTTCAAACTTGCTTCACTACAAATTTCTATTATCGCACTTTTTTTCCGTCTTGGCTAATGCCAACTTCCTGTACTCCCTTCCTTCTCTTTTCCTACCTTTCGCCTTCCTGCGTTTGGCCTATAATCATTCATTCTAATATGTTTAATTCTCGTGCGTCTTTTTATAACTAGTGTTCCTAGCTTGGTCTCCGAGGTCCCCGTCTACGTATCTCGTCACTATGACTCACTCAATTATCTACCGTACCTCCATTCTGAGGATCCAGTAGGTGGCTCTACTAATCAGATAACATTTTTATTTAGAAATTTTTAGTTTTTTTTTTGAGTTTTTTCACTGCAGTAAAACGTTTCACTTTTGTCGTCGTGGATAGCAAAAGTGAAACGTTTTACTGTAGTAGTGAACTCGTGGGTACTGGTTAGTGCACTAAAAGTACACTGTATTATAAGGTGGAGACACACTGCTAACACACACTGCTACCGGTAGCAGTGTGGAAACGCACTGTTAGTGTTAGCAGTGTGAATAGTAAAAAGTTATTTTAAAGCTCAAAAAAAGACTAGTTACCAACATCAGTCCCAAGTCATTATCGAAGGTTTTTACAATCTCGAGACTAGCATAGGCCATAATAACTTTGAATCAATAATAATCCGAAGTCATTTCACCATATCTAGCTTTAGTAGCTATATCGCACTTTGACTGACAGCTCAGGGCTCACTACAGTCCTCATATTCCCCTTAAAGATACAATATCGGCACTCGTAGTCGCAATATTGATACTTAAAATGCGAGAATTTTCGCATGGCATATTAGCGCTATAATTAATTTACTGTTTTAGATTCAAATGTTTCACACTGACACATAAATAAATTTTTATACCTATTTTTCTCTAATATTTGAAAGAAAATTTGCATTCTACCTGCAGGTATCCTCATTTTTCAGGTAACCTGCTGGTCAGATACTGCGGATACCAGTTATCCGGCCCACAAAACTGGACGGATACAGGTTTGGATTTCGGAAAGTCAAAAACCGGCCGGTGCAGATACCAGTCATCCGCGGATGTATCCGTCCTGAGCCTTACATAAGATAACCGTTCCGTCGGACGTGTGTTAGAATCAGGTGCAGTTGGAAATATGGCGTCTGCTGGAAGTAAATCACTTGATTGGTAGGATATGTAGGTAGTACCTCTGGTGAATGGAGTATACAGGGAGCTGTTAGTACAGTGTTCCGCCGGTACATAGTGTTGCAATGGCCAGGGGCAGCTCAGCTATGGCTCAGCTCCAGTCGGCTAAGGCTTCAATCAGCTCAACGAGCCAATTTAGTCATACAGCTAGGCTCATTATACCGCTGGCTTGGCTCAAGCTGCGGCTTGAGCTGGCAATTTCCCAGTTCTTTTGATTCTTTGTTTTCTGAGTCCGTCAGTACTAAACACAGCTCATTACAACATGATCATCATGAATACAAATTAATACTGCAAACATGAAAAGGTGGGAAAGTGACTTTAAGTGAGTTTAGAATTTAAAAGTCACTAAAAACAGCTTTGAGGAGGATGTGATGAGATGTGACATAGTGTTATGTCACTTGGAAATTATTTCAGTTGGTATTATTCCTGCTTAAGCCAGCTGAAGTGGCTTTTGAGCCCAGCCATGAGCCCAGCCTAGTTTTTTAAGCCACTGAGCCGGTCACATGTAGTGGCTGGCAATTTTACGGCTTGGCTAGGCTCGAGCCACGGCTCTAGGCCACACCGTTGCAACACTACTGGTACAGAGTCTACCTTCGGACAGATGCTTCCTAGAGAGGTATATTCTTATAAGGTTACGGCCCTTGGAAGTGAGGATTGACGGAAATATTGCTAAAATTACAGGCGGAATATTGCCAGGCATATCAGCATCTTCTTGGTAACGTGCCATGAATGTGTCTAGACATGTATTTTTGCATTTTGACATGTTTAGTGGAATTCTAGAAAGTATAAGATATCTCTAGAAATAGATATGGAATATGTGAGGGCTATAGTGAGTTCCGAACTGATAGCCAAAGAATGTTGACAATGTCTTTCATGTCTAGAAGTATGGTCAGTTACTTCTAAAAGTCTACGATTGAGATTAGACCTCTACTCAAAATCCTAGAACGTTGGAATCGAGTGAACTGACTTCAGTACTGGTTCTAGAACCAAGTCATTATGGCTTGTAGGACGATTATTATAGGTAAACCTTGGCGGCCGCTACTTACACCTGGACAACGACAACCATTTACGGCAGAAATGGCAGAGGGTCAAAGTGCACAAGACTCATGTAGACCCATGACCAGCCCGAATGACTTGCTTATACAGACAGACAACTTAAGATTGGAGACTCTGGACCACCCCAAAATAGACACGTTGTCAACCTCGCAGACTGCTGGGGTCAAAATGCTTAAGTTAAATACATTGGCTCATTCAGGCATTTCAACATCTAGACTATTTAGACTCCCAGAAGAAGAATACAAACAACAAGAAGAATCTAGGCAATGTGAATGGGAAATAGAATATGAACAGACAATAGAAGAAATAGATCAAGAAGAAGCCCAACTTAAAGAGGAAATCTGCAGAATTGAGAGAGAAATGGCTGAATTGGACCGGTGCCATGCAAAACGATATTCTGCTGTGTGGGACTAGACAACATCAAACAAACACCACAAAGTGAGTCTGTCAATGGTATTCAATCTAGCAAGTTTTGTGATGTGAGTTGAAAGGACGAAACCCTTCAAGTTCTTTGTAGCGATATAGGTAGTAATAGTTTGAAGTTCAAAAGCTTGTAATGTGGGGTTCAGATATAGGCACTCAGATAACGATATTTCGAGTCAAAACACACAATATAGTTCAAACACAAGTTCACAATTTCTGTGGGCAAATAACACAACACAATTGGATCACAAGTCAAATAACACAAGTTGTTCAAACAATATAGGGTGCTGTACCCAAAGGTATCAGACTTTGAATGCAATGTTTTTAAGTTAGACGTTCTTGGAACTACAACTGGTCTGGTCAAGCCAGATGCCTAGATGCCTCGAGTGACCAGTAACACAGCTACGTGTCCACAGTACTAATCTGCCTTTTCACCATCAATCCTGGACCCTATTTATACTACAGTAAATAAGAAACTATTAAACTTGAGAGTCCAATAAAATAAACTAAAATAAACATCAGGAAAAGCTTCATATACACCTTCATGCAAAACAAGTCTAATTATGCTTTCTGAGCATGAAAATGAATAAATTTGTATAACCTACACCTCACTTTATATAATTCTTGTAATTCACTGGATAACTATGCACTCACAACATGTTTATGCACCCAGGTGAATAAATTACGAACAAAGTTGTATCAAAAATGTATAGAGGCACTCATGGGTCAGTTACATTTAATGACAATAATTACATCAAGTGAAGGCATACACCATTTTTTCCAATGTCTTTTATACATGTGAGATAGGTAATTCTATGGGAGTTAGGAGGTGAAAACACAATGTGTACTTGCCAGCACCAATTGTCTGCCAATCCCAACCCAGTCATTCAATGTAACTCACCACATATAATTTGTCTAGCTTGACAATTTGTACCAACACAAAAATATTACCCAATATTTTTGATTTTGACTGTACAAAAAGGAAGGATTCAGTCGCATTTTGAGAAGGACACAGAGAGATGATGGACACTTGTGGTTGAGATTTGTGAGAAGGCATCCTTGAGACATTGAAGTACCAGGATTTTTGACGTGCCAAGATGTGAGGAAAAGGAATGATGAAATGGTAAACAGAAAATGCCTCAGACTTTATACTTTTTTGTTTTTTACAGCGCGGTAAAAATGAAAATAAAGAGTCATGCAATCAAGTCTTTTTTGGAAGTCACCGTTTGGGTTGTTGGAGCTTGTTGGAGCAACTATTACAAGTTTGTTGCAGTTATTTCAAAAATGTGGTCACTAGTATATGCCCGGACTGATGTTAACAAGGCCATTTGAACTTTGAAGCATGGCTTTCAGAAATACTTAGAGAGAGAGAACTGGGATACTCAGGATGGAGCTGTACACACATCATGGGTCTGTAAGAAGGAGGACTTACGTTTTTGGGATTTGCCGCTTGACAATTTAATCACGTGTCTCCGTTTACTGACGCGTGCCCACGTGACTGTTTGAGCGGAGCTTCAAATGTTTGTTTATTAACTTGAACCTTCTCACTTCGTCTCTTTACTTCACTTTTACTTCATCCCTCAACGTCAACCTTTACATGCGTACCCAATCTCCCTAGCGGTCAACTTCTTACAGGATTTCAAGTTGAAAGATGGAGTTCTAGGTGCGTGGCCCTTTGATTTGCTTCTCGATTTCTCCCAATAATGACTTTTCATTGTGCAACAGTATAATCGTGATGCCGACAGTTCAAATTCAAGGTGCGTATCCCAGTCAACTTGCCCATCTGCCAGTGCGAGCCTCAGCCCATGTGTTCCTACTCATTTGTTCTTTAGGCTTGCATGTCTTTTTGCGTAACTGTGAACTCGATCCACTTAACATTCACTTATTTTCAGATTTTGCAAATGCCACTTGTAAGTCTTATCCATTCCTGATATCTCGAGAACTCCACCAATTGACTTCCTCCCCAGATCTTATCATCACTTGTTGATGGACTCTGAAGTCTTTCATTATCATGACACAACTGTATGCACTTCTGACTGATAGACGACTGTTGTTTAGGCCTTCAACATTTATTTCTTGGCAGTGTTAATGGGACTGATTATGTATTTAATGTAGTCATATTTGTAGTATGTAGATATCACCTCAATACAATTTTTTTATCATTATAATATTGATCTTTGTTGAGGAAGGAGGTATTTCTGATGGCATGACAATGAATATTCAATGTCTTTTGCCACATAAAATGGCATAATCTATGTATAATTCATGCATATTTAGAAGGGACTTGCATGAGCGACCATACTGTAGTTCTGTCACGAATTTCCCTTGTCTTGGTCTCCTATTCTTTCTTGACCCCTATCTTTCCCTATATATTTCCTTGTTACCATCACTTTGTTATTATTTCCCATCATCATCTTCCATTCTTCATATCACCAGCTTCTCTTCCATTCTTACCATCAGCTTCTCCCTTGATTGATACTTCCTTGCTTCCATTCTTTGATATCTATCTCCATGGACACTCTTAGCTATTCATTACTTGTCATATATGCCGATGGTCATTGTAGATAGATCCCTAGCTTGTCCACTTCGTCTTTGACTCTACACTGCACACTGTACACCGCCAAGGTAGATTGATCTTCAGGTCAGATCAAATTCAGCGAATAAAAAAGGTCCCAAAATGGTACAAACAAAGAGTCAAGCGGAACAACCAATTGTCCTTTGGAGGACAAACAATTGAGTATCATTTCGAGTTCCATTGTTCACTCGACATTTTCCACAGTGCTGACTACGTCCCAAAGTTTTACACCAAATTGCGATTCAGTGAGTCGTAAATGAGACATGCTCACCGAGCCGAATACAATATAATGTAAACCATTTATTGTGAATCCGAAGGTGTTGCGAAGTCAAGTTCTTTGGGCTCCCGCTGTCCAGAGCTCTCATCTTAAGCCAATGTATGCCGTGATATTTCCCAGCTGCTAAAATAGATATCTGGATACTGTAAAATCTAATCTCAACCTTAGGATGACAGTGTCAATCAAAAACTGTTAGTTCAGGGTACGAGAAGGCAACAATCTCAAGGAATGGTTTGTCACAGCGTGGATAAAGACAAGAAATCAGAATTTATCATTCATTTACACTAAAAATACATGTTGTAAATATTATATTCAATTTCCGTCAGCGTCCTCTGTTGTCGCTGGGGTTGCAGCTGTTCCTGGTGGTGGTGGGGGTGTTCGATCATCAAATAGGTCCTCCCCGAAGGCCTCCTCGGCGGACCGTTTGGATACCTGCTTGGTCGTTGAAGACTTCGGTGTCACCTTTGCCGCATATGAATCGAGAGTCGCCTGATGCGCAGGTATATCGGTGATGGAGATGATGGATCCAGTATTGGCAGGGTCACCATACATTTCGATGTCTTCATGGTAGCGCGTCTCGAAAACCCTGCAAATTAATGTTAAACAAGAAAAAAAAATTGTCAAACACGGCGTAGTACTCATGCAAGCCAACTGCATCACCCTGAAATGCTGTCCTCAACTCCAGAAGGCACATGTCGACATCATCCCACCACTTATCCCCACTGGAACTCTTAAATTCCGTCGCTGCCCAACGCTATTCAGGAAGTAAAGTCAGATAATGAACAAGAATGAGCAGTTCGATGTGCGTACCAAGAATGCCACTCGACGATAAAGTGCAGCAGTAATAGCGATCGACTTGGATTTTTCTCCGACTATTGCACTTGTGAGAGTTGCGATGTCGGAATTATTCTTGATACCCTTGGCAATCTGGAGAGTGATCAGAGAAGTCAAACGAGATTATGAAAATTTAAAGACCTTGGATTTAATCTGGTAACGGTCCGAGGTGTTGAATTTCTTGACGGAGTGTTGAACTACAGTCAACTTTCCGACCTCATGAGCCCCTGGCAGCTCAGCAACTCCAAGAACTCGAAGCGCGTCCTAAAAAAATTAAAAATGGGTTTGATAAGGTAAACGACACCAACGTACAATGACATTTTTGGCAATATCACCGAGATACGATGTCAATTTAGGGGAGAGGAGGAAAGTGAAAGAATGTTGCCGGATTGAAGACTGAGGCATTTTCAGCTTGTTAGCGGTGGAAATGACAAGAAAATCAAACTGACTTCGAGGACAGGTGTGATGGACCATTCTTCTGACGTTGATAGCTTTTGTACGAGCTCAAGAACCTTGGTGCAAGAAGCGAACAGTCGAAGATTTCGTTCTTCTAATGTCATCTAATCAATTTGCGTTAGTAGAGACCAGACATTCCAATATAAAAGAGCAACATACCCCGCAGTGCCGGTCAAATACACAGATAGAATGCATATCCAGTGTGTACTCCTCTTTAATCTGGCGTGCAACGGCAGAGTCAGAACGAATGGTGGGTTGATTGTTTGAAACAATGGAAGAGGGGGTAGAGACTCCAGTCACTGGCGATTCATCGTTCGCGTTTGGGGATGCAGGAGTCGGCGAACCAGAGCGTGATGCTTGACGCATGCGAGTTTTTTGAATGAGTCGCTGAGCTGGTGTCAGTCCAGACATGATGGCAGGTGTCAGAGAGAACTTTTGAGAGACTTAACATTTTATCTGCACGGCTGCCAATAACAATGACCATTGTTCTTGACGCTGCTGGCCCAAGCTGAAGAACGAACTGGGTAAAACACGTCAAGGACTCAGGAAATAAAAGTCACGTGAGTGTTGATGTGCCGACGCGTCCGTGGTCCTCGTTACTTTTTCAAGACACTCCAAGAGACGCATCGGTCCTTTCATTTCTGCTTTTCTCCAACACGGAATATTCAATTTAATCTCTTCTAAGTCCGCACTATGAGCCCTGGAATAATCTGCAAATTTTGAGGATCCCGGCACCTTCAAGAGGTGTAACAGCAATTATCTGCGACAAATTGATGTCTCACTTTGACTTGGAGCCATTTTTATGGCCGCTACAGCAACTATAAAATACTTGACCACTTCGGGGTAACTCTCAACAATAACCGTCATGCCCCGCCAAGCCACCAGCCGTCCAGAATGTATGTTCAGAACCATTTCTTCGTTCTGCTGCTCTGAATACTTACATTTGGCTTGCAGGCACCGAAAGACACCCTACCGATTCGACTCTTGAGCGTTGTACCATTTGTCTCCATTATGATCCACTCGACATGGGCAAATGGATTAAAAAAAAATCGATGTCAAAACACTTAGTGTCTCCAACACATTTGGGGAATGTTGACCGGCTTGAGCAGGAGCGTCAAGATGAGGCAAAAAAGCGTCAACAGCATGCGGAGACGTATCTTGCCCCGCCGGCCATGATGGATGCTGATCTATTTGAAGTACCTGAAGCGAGTTCTCGTCCCAGGATCTCCAAATATGTAGATGAACTCAACGAGATCTTGGAACCATTTTTGGACCCTCTTCCCATTCATGATCCCGAGGCCGAACGATGCAAACTTGACTCAGAGGCAACTAATCTTCTCTGGCAAGCAATGTTCCAGTCAGAGGAGGATGCCGAGGCAATTGAGAATGATGCCACAGTTCCCAATCTTGCACATCAACTTGAAGGTAAGGACTCGGATCGCAAGTTTTCAATCTTACAAGTGTATTTGAATCTAACAATATCTTCCAGACAAAACAGGGGAGGGATCTCCAGAATATGATTCTATGTTTCTTCCCTCCGCCGCTATTGACAACCATGCGGATTATGCTCCGTGGCCGAACAAACTTGTAAGTCTTTCTTATATCTGGAAATGATTCGCAAAAGCTGAATACAGTCCAGATGATGCTTCTTGACATTATTGATAATCTTCCAAGACTGCGCCTATCGACTGCTCATTTTAAACTCATTTTATGGTTATTGAACCAGGCGGGTGTTCAGCATGTTCCCAGTTATGATGCATTTCGCAAGACACAGGAGGAGTTGACATCCATGTGTGCCTCTGAACCCGTTCATTGCGTCTCATCAGTTGGAAATCATTTCTACGTGAACGACCCCCGTGAAACCATTAAACAGGTATGTTTCGAGCTTGTATCCCAGATGACGTGCCCCTCACATTTCTGAATAGCAATTTGCGAATCCGGAAGTTGCACAACACTTCAATTTTTATCCAGAGGAGACAGATGAATCGATTTCGGAAGTGTGGCAAGCAGAACGCTGGAAAGAATATGATCCATCTGATCTAACGCCGATGTATTCGAGCAACGGTAAACAGTTTTATATTAATGAAGTCGCCATGCTTCATGATGACCGGCTTGTCATTCCGCTACTTTGGGTAAAACGTCACGGAATATTGCATGCGGACTGTAATATGGTGGACATCGACAATGTATGTACTGTCTTCGGATCCCACATAGACATTATTTGAATTAACATGCTGTTTTTTTTAGGATGGCCGGTGGATTCGTGATACCACTGTGCACAGTATTCCGGCAGAACAATTCGTCTTGAATTATCTCGAAGTTATTGGAACTTTGGAGATTCAAAAGATTCCTTGGAAAGGTGCGTATATATGAAAATTTAATATACATACTACTTAAATTGAATAGATGAAACGACTGTCCCAGAAATGCCCAATCCCAAGCGCAAGCTTGTAGACGAGGATGAGGATCTTTATGTTGTCATGATTCCTATCTGGGCAGACGATGTCTCCGGTAATAAATCCAAGCAGTACAACAAACATATCAACCTCTACATGGAAAATTCCAACCTTCCAGCCCGTCTGTTGCAACAGGAATATTTCGTGAACTTCCTCTCAACATCTCCACATGCCTCATCTCCTGAGCAGTTCTCAGAAATCCGTAAAATAGTAAAGTGAGTCTCATTTCCGCTCATATTTGCAATAGAAATTAACATGTTACAGCGAAACTCAAACAAATCCTATCCGATGCTTCAACGCTGACACTAAACGACGATGTCGTGTCATTCTCCGTGTTCCCAGTTTGCCTGCAGATAACCCTCAACAATCCGAAGAGGCTTCCCACATTGGCGGTAACAGCAACAAATTCTGTCGCCGTTGCAATGTTGGAGGTACGCATGAGGAAAAGGGATCCAATGAAGGATATCATTCCTTGTTCTCAGTAAGTATTTCTTTTTCTGTTTGGCACATATTATTCTTCACAAATTTTCAGGTCGGTATATCACGTTCCGCATCACAAACAATCGAAATACTCAACAAACAGCTGAACACCGCAATGACTGGGGTTGCCTCACACGTGAAGGCCATCCAAACCGAGACTGGAGTAAAGGATAAGGTGACGGAATACTGGATAGACCTGCTCCTCAAAAAAGCAAATCAAATCCACAAAGATAATCCGCGCAAGGCTCAAGAGGAAGTTACCACTGAACTTACGGAATGGCTTGAGTCGCAGCCAGGGGATAAGACAAACCCGCTGCTTGACATTGCAGGTAGGTCCGCTCCTTGCCAATTTTATCCTATAACCACCCTGATAAATATATTTCTTACGCTAGGGCTGGATCCAACAAAAGACACTCCGGTCGAGATCCTCCACACTATACTTCTCGGAATCGTAAAATATGTTTGGCACATGTTTCATTCCAAGCTTTCCGAAGAAGAGCAGCGTGTCTTCACTGCCAGACTACAGTCTACAGATACCGATGGGTTGACAATCCCTCCGTTACGTGCCGCATATATTATGCAATATCGAAATGGTTTGATTGGCAAGCATTTCAAGGCACTCATGCAAACAATGGTCTTTCATGTTCACGACCTTGTTACACCTGACGAGTTTGAGATTATCAAGGCAGTCGGTGAATTAGGTGCGATGCTATGGGTGCCGGAGATAAAGGATATGGAACAATACTTGGTGCGTATTTATCATTTTTAATATTTTTCTTATCATTCTTCAAACTCAGTCGAATTTCTTCAGAGAGACTTAGAGGTCCGGATTGGTAATGTTCTCGATGCATTTAGCAAGGTTGATCCCAACAAGATTGCCTGCAAGATCAAACTCCACCTTCTACCGCATATCATTTCCGACTGTCGACGTTATGGACCTGCCATTCATAATTCCACTGAGATCTTCGAGTGTTTCAATGCTGTGTTTCGCATGTGCTCGATTCTCAGTAACCATCAAGCCCCGAGTCGTGACATTGCACGGAAGTTTGCTTCCATGGACCGCTTAAAGCACCTTTTGAGCGGAGGATATTGGTTTTATAAAGGCGAATGGATCCAATCCTCACCTCTTGTTCGACGCCTGCTCCATACTGATGTTGTTATTCAACAACATTTAGGTTGGACACCACCGCCCGACATTCAATATGGTATTTAAATCTATTTATTTCGACTGGTATTTTTTTTGCTCATGAGTCTAAATGGTAACCAGGCAAAGTTATCCCGTTATCCAAGGTGAAATCTACAGCTATTGATTGGTCACAGACTTGTGCATCCTCTGCATACCTCCAAGAGATCAAATCGAAAATTTGGAATTTTAACCGAGCCGTTATAGCTCAATCTGGAGACGTTTGTGTGAAAGGGTCGTGGATAGCGGTAGAATATGGTCACAATGCAAAGGTGACTTCCAAATTGACTGCAGAATTGTTCTTTCACTGACAGACCTAAAGTGTCGAGCTATTGGACGACTTACTGAGATTTTGACACCTCAAGTACCGGTTGAGGGTGACCCCACATTTGTACTGACCATGGAAAATTTCATTGTGGGCGAGCACAGGCATCCACATTTTGATATGCCTGTACTGCGCCGACCAGCAGAACAGGATCAACTTCCTTGTTATCTTGTGATCAAGCCAGAGGAGATCCTGTTCCGACTTTCTGTCCAGCATGACTGTCGACTCACTGGATGTAAGCTAACTGGCTCTCGTGTGGTTCTACAGGAACACCAAAAAACATCGCAACGTATGTCTGTTCTCTCGCACGTCGATGATAGCAGCTACATCATCAATACCCATGCACTCCATAACGCTACGCTCCTCCGTTGTTTTCTACCTCGGCCTCTCATTGAACCAAAATACCTTATTCCCGATCGGCAGTCATTTCACTTCGAGACAGCGACAAAATATCGAGTCCAACAAGAAGAAAAACGGAAAACCACCACTGAGAAGCGCAAGGCCACACGAGACGCAAATAAATTGACTAAGGAAGCAAGGATGGCAGAGATAGATGATACAGCGGTCAGTGAATCTACACCTTCGATGCCAGTGAAACGGAGACGGAAAAACAAGGCAATGGAGGGAGACCAGAGTGAGAAATCGGGGCAAATAGGAAAACGTAAACGAACGGAAGCGGCTGATAGTACAAATGACATTTCAGAGAATGAGGACATAGTCTAGATTTTGTGTAATATAAAACTTCTGAGTATCACTGAAAATTCAGAATATCGAAAGGTCATTAACACATAAGTCGACCTGCAGTGTTCACGTGAGCTTGTCTTTTGTCCACCAGCAACAATGGTCCAAGCTGAGTTGATACTCTTTCATCTTCGACCATGGCACCAGGCAACCCTGAGTTCCAAATGAAGCGGGAGCGTGAAGATGAAGAACAATTTTCAAGTCAAGCTACGAAGCGGACTCGAAGGGAAGCATCTTCGAAAGCTGGTATTGAAATGTGCGTCCTATTTTAACTGTACTGTTCAAGTTCGTTATATTTGACTTGTTTCAAGTGAAAAATATATAGGACCAGGGGGCTATTTTGACTCTCAGACGACTGACACTCAGTATTTCGATTTCACCGAATCTCAAACATCTGGCTCTTCCAAGCAATACTTGGAGTCACAAGGTATGTACTATATTATCTTCTAATTTTATAGTAGACCTTGAGATAATCATGGTGGCAGACCCAAGAGACGATGACCTGTACCAACCAGAAACCCAATCTCAAGACGATTCACCAGTGCGGCTGGAGCGCACTAATCCCATGCGAGTGGTACCAGAATTGAACGACTCCAATCCGATTCCACCTCCCTGTTTGTCTTTTTCCCGCACTCTCGATGACACCAATACTGCGTGGGGTCCCAACTCCGACAAGCAAGACTCGTTTAATAATATTCTGAAAGCCCGGTACCTCAACGCACCCGATCCCGTCACAAAATTCCTTGAAAAACAAGATTTAGAGAGCAGGGAATGTCGTTGGTCAGATTGGAGAGATGAAGCGGGTATAGATTTGCCTGCTCGTCTTGCTACAAAGTTATTGTTTGACAACGCACAAACTGTCTCGTTTCATCAAGCAAATACTCTTCAAAAGGCTCATACGACGGTTGCGTCTCAGCTTGTGCGTGTTGCCTACAGGCTTATTCATGCCGGGGGATGTTCAAAGAACCCTGAGGACCTCAGAAATTCGATCATGGATGGTAAAATGTTACTCGACTTGGCAGATGAGCTCGTGGACGAAGAGATTAGTATTCACAAATTGGTAGATGAAATGTATGCGTATTCAAGTCGTTAGTGAGAGAAGTTCAATTTATTAATTATACTATTTCCGTCTTCATGTTTGTTCACTGTCATGCCATATAATTATAAGGACTCCTCGCTGATGGATCCCAGTTTGATTTATATATTATGCATGATATCTATGATGAGCTTTTTGTGTAGCCAACGTCGTTGATAAATTATAAAATTGCTTTAAACAAGCTATTATTCTGTACAAGACATAGTGAACGTAATTTATATCCATAGCACGTCCAGTGAACATCAAGTCTATATTTCAATCTTTCACACCTTGACCCACAGATAGGGCATTGTTCCAAGCTTCGAGGGTAATAACATATGGTGCTATTGCGTGTTCGATCTCACGGTGACCCATTGTTCGACACCTATTCTAAAACAAAGATAGTATTGTTCTGCTCCCACGCCTTGACTCTCGGCCAAGCTCAATCAACCTTGGCGGTGTAGTCTGTACTGTATGAGCTGGCACTTGGCTGCTCACCTATCTATCTATCTATTGCCCTGACTTTGGTGTGACCTGGGTGGTACACTGTTCTTAGACCTTGTTTCTGACAAGTTCCGTGAATGGAAGCGACCGTCACGGTCACGGAAGGTCCGTCGCGTTGCTAAAATACCGTGACGTCACGCAAAAAATCGACCATGAACCTTCCAAAACCAAGATTGTTACCATATCTGGAAGTCAAAGCGTGGTAAACTTTCCTTTTATGGTAGGCTGTCGCTAGTCTAGATATGATTTGTCATGTCACGGTCCACACCCCGTCGCTTCCGTTCACGGAACTACAGTAATCTGCATAATTTGCATAATCATATATTTTCATTCGTTTTCATACTCATTATGTCTACATTATGTATACTATTGTATGAAAGTGTATATGGGCCTTTTCCTGATGAACTATTAAATGTCTTTGTCCATGCGCTACTACCAAAACTGGATATAGTCTTACTCAATATAGTACTTGGTCTGTGTATAATACTGTAGCATTTCGTTCAATTCGGCAGTCACGGGTCACAGCCCTCAGGAGTTGACCGAATTGTCACAGAAGTCACAGCAAAAATCTGGTCCTGCCGAAATTTTTTTGCTGTGACTGTGAAAAAATCTCCATAAATCAGCATCCAGAATGGAGATTTCCGCTCAGAAATGCCGAAATTTCTTAGGAGGTCACAGTCCCAAATGTGGATTGCCGAAGTGCTGAAACGGTAATACGCTAGAAAATCAATACCGTAGATTTTTCACGATTTATTAGTAAATCCTGGATGTCTATAGTATTAGTACTAAGGGAAATAGAGGACTATAGTGAGTCCAGACTTGTTCCACAAGGAAAAGCGTATCCAGAGATGATAGAAGTGACTACATGACTATGGTAGATTAATTGATCTGTCTAGTGATGAGGGTCTATGCTAAGCATTTCAGCTTGGACCTTGCCAAGTAAAACAGAATAAGTCCTCCAGACCTAGGGGAAGTGGCTGAGACCGCTGTGGCTAATATGAATATGATTATGGCCTGATCCAAAGGGAATAGAATTAACTCCAGACTAAAATTATCTTTGAGTACAGACTAAAGTCAAGTCTCAAGTCTAAATCTACTTAGAATCTAAAGTGATGATCGGTTGCGGTGATTGTGTGCCTTGCAGAGGATAGATCTAGAGAGGTGGAGAGCCGTTTCCAGAAACCGTTCCACTTATTTGATTTAATCAGGATAAAAATATAGGAGTCCAATAGACCGGTGACTCGCCATGACTAGAATTAGGGGTATGACGACGATGGGCACATACTACAGAATTTATCTGCAGACCCACCTAGGGCTCCGGTATGACAGAAATTGACAGAGTATGACTCTCGACCAATGAGAGTCCAGATATTAGGGTCAGGACTTGTTAATATAGATGACTCGTCGGCCAGTACACGGAGGCGCAATAATAAATCTAGATTAAAGTAAACAAGTACAGACTTAAAAAAATTAATTTAGAAAGACGAAATAAGTAACAAAGTTTCTATATACGGACTGTGACACGCACGTAAATTATGAAAGCTTATTTCTACATACCATATATAGTAGGAGGACTGTAGATCTCCTAGATAAAATAGTTTCTTTATTTTTCATTTTACTCTGTACATATAAAAGGACAGTAGATACAACCAAGTACTCCAGTGACTGTAGTACGGTTCTTGCTCACACATAGGATAGCTGATTCAGGAGGAGATCTCCAGTATCATAAAGGCACACCTTTGTTGTTTAAAAGCTTGCTTAACCTGAAAGTCGGCTCCGGAAGAGTACGAGATTTGTAGATATTCAATTTTCCACTCAATAGTATAAAATTTGTTGGTGATAACTTTGCGCCTTTTCAGAAGTTAAATTGGTTAACTCTGGACTGAATGGTTGAATCAGTGGTTTCACCTTGAAAGCCATTCACACTGGTCAGCGAGTAATATAGTCTTTTCGCCTCGAAAGCCATTAGATTATATTGCAGGAAGATACTTTATAAGTGTTTTTCTTCATTGGTTATATATTTTTTTTGCCTCAAAAGCCATTCAGATATATTTCAAGTTGTACAAGCTCCTGTTTCGCCTCAAAAGCCATTCAGACTTGTATTGCGGGGTTATCATCTTTGATACCTTTACTTCCACAACCGAATCAATCACATTTACATTCACTTGAGTGTATAGACTTCACATTTACATTCACTTGAGTGTATAGACCTCACATTTACTTTTGTGTATTTGTCTAGACTTAGATATCTGTTGATATATTGAGTTGTGACTAGAATATTCAACTCCAGACTTGATTAAAACTTTGCTTCACTGTTGTTTTGTGTGTTTGCTGCAAAAGGATTCTGTCTCCGAACCCCAGACTCACTCGCATACACTACATATTGAGTATTAGTTTAGTATTCATTGGTGTATTGGCTTTGAGATTGCTTTATTTATAGAGTGATCTTATTTTCGATATATTGATTTCTACTACACTCAGCCACACAGCCCATTTTTATATCAGTTGTAGTGCTCTGCGCTTTAACGGTTCCACCCGTCACAGGTCACACCCCCTGCCAAATTGAACAAAATGGTACAGTACTACACTGTTTCAGAATATTTTCTCTCTACGTTATAGTCAATCAAACTTGATCGCAACCGTGACTGTTCAACCGTTCTGTTTATTTGTGTCATGAACTCACCGGTCCGCCACCATACCCGAAGCCACATCGCCTCACTGGGACAACTTATTTCCTATTCCAAAGTGTGATTAGGCACAGGATCATTACTAATCACACTTCCGAACACGGCATACAACACATTAGGGGCCGATCGCTTATGTGGCATCAACAGGAAGTGGGCCATCGCTTCGCGTGGCAAGTACGAGGCCATAGAATCTTACCTATTCATTTTGGCTGTGCCGTTTCTGGCACCACGCATATTACAGTATCCATATAATCTACCTACCTACAAGCCGTTGATTTTCAAACCCCGCCAGACTTTTCTGAAGCAAACGAGTATGACTGTACAAGACTAAGTGACACCAGCTTGAAGTGCCGGTGTCTGGTGACCCAGCGACTTTGTGCCCTTCCCAATCAGTGGCAATGCCATGGTCATTCAATAAGACTGAATAACGGCAGCCATAATAAAATTGTCTTGTGATAATGCTTACCTGTTGAGAACATTTTCACCATCTGGTCTCGTAATTTGAATAGGATAAGATAAGGATTTACTAAATGGGGATGCACAAAGAATCCTAGCCAGCTAGAGTTAGTAAGGATGATTCCCTAAAGGGCCTTGTAACTGAGACTTGGCTTAGCTGATACTGTAAAACTTTTGTAAAAATAAGGATAATATTTCCTCACAACGTTTGCAAAACCCAAGGACAAGTATCAGTAGGGGTAAAGACAGCACAAAAGGATGTAGATACTTTTGTAAAAGTCAAGGATGATTCTTAAGAGAGGCTGTAGACACTTTTGTAAAACTCAAGGACAATTATTAAAATAATAATTTATAATAAGTCCAAAGTTGCCTTAAAGCATGCTGTATTGGCTTACTAATACCATAGGAAGCCCTCCTAAAGTCAAATTGCCTGTTTGGATGGATGTGAAAGGGTAGCAACATCACGAGAGCTAGTTGGAGCCATTCTGTCCCTAACCCTAACCCTAACCCTAACCCTAACAATACTAGCTGCTGGGCAGGTTCGAATCCAGGGGGGGCAAGTTTACTTAATTCCTGGGTCAGTACTAGCCTATATATGACTATATTATCCATATTTAGACCAGTTTCCCAGCCTAGCATTATTCTGAAATACCCCCTTATTAACTGTCCTTGACTTTTGCAAACGTCGTGAGGAAATAGTATCCTTACTTTTACAAAAGTTTTCCTGCATCTGGTGCTAATGTGATGGTTCTAGCAGCAGTAAGCTCAACAGATGAGCAGCAGCAGTGGTGAGAGATAGATGAGCAACAAATGTGAGTATAGGATTCTCTACAGTACTGGGTACAACACAGAGGGTACTTATACTACTGAGTCAAATACAATATGAGATAAGGAAACATACAGCAGTGACGAGGCAGTGATATCAGTATGACTACATAGTGGTGCAGAAGCTGTGGCAACTGTGGCTATGTGTGCATCAGGAAAAATACTTTTAGGCCATGGCACCCAAAGTTAGCCCATGGAGTGTGCCATGGTAGTCCTGGGACTGTCCCAGGCTATCCCAGGACTGCCCAGGACAGCCTCAGGCTACCCTGAGACACTCCCAGGACCACCATGGCACACTCCATGGACTAACTTTGGGTGCCATGGCCTAAAAGTATTTTTCCTGATGGTATACAGCACAATAATAAATATAGCATAGTAACTAGAATAGCACAAGTGAGATGATAAGACAAGTGGAGATGGTGACAATTAATGCAAGAGTCCTGTGTAAGTAGTGATAGGTAAATATATCCAATATTGTACACAGGTTAAAAGTAATTAAAAAATTGTGAGACTACTAAATATGGTAAGGTATTGTGGCAAGGTTTGGCTGTGTGAGTAAAATCCAGTGTTTATATTGTAAGTAGATATTTAAAACATCATTCACAAGGTTTATTAATGGTCCGCCATAGCAATCCAAGTTGTGTTAGTGGTTGTCCATATATGGAGAGCATTTCTGCCAAAGTTGTTCCCAGCGTCCACCATTCCAGTGCTGGATTCGAGACCACCCGTCATGAAGAGCTACTTGCCTTATCCACATCAACACCGAGCACAATGCAAAGTCAGCATAGGAGACTTCAAAACCCATTGCCACTATTCCATCACCATCCCCCACATTCTTAGCAAGAATACTGTCCAAGAAATCGAACTGTTCTTTGGCTTGCAGCCATTGACGTTCTCTTTTGGGACCAGGGGGCAGTGGTTGGTTTGTAGTAGAGCTCAGGGGACTAGTGGAGCTTGGGGGACCGGTTGAACCACCTGGAGCATGGAAGTAGCTTTGAGAGTGGTGTTCTAATTGCTGGTGACTGAGAGGGACCAGAAGGGGTAACAAGGGTTTGGCCAGCACTTCTTGAATATAGTGAGTATAGAGTGACTGTAGTGCACGTGAACCAGGGGGAAATACTGGTTTTGATGGGTAGGTAGCCTCCAAGTACTCAGAGATGTTGTTAGTGTTGGATAAGATTAATGGCCTCCCAGGGTTTCTTGAAGGGTCCACAAGGACTGGAAGGGTGTATACCGGCCTACCGTTTGATCTGAAAGAACTTGGGGGAGCTCCTAATGACGAGAGTATTGATTCTACGTCTGGGAAATCTACCCAAACTGTTCTGTACCGCAGTCGCTTGTAGTTTAGGATGAATCTGCAGAAAGAACATTAGGGACCAAGTGCAACGACCTCAAGGATGCTTTGCATACCTAACACACCAGATATTGGGGGCCCATGGTTGACTGCTGCTGGATCCATCCTTGAGGTCATATAGAGTAATGACGCTTGACGAAGTGTGGTGACCATGGAGTCCATCTTGAGCATTAACATTTGCCCTTTGCTCCACTGTGTCCAGATGTCCTCTATATGGAGCAGCTTGAAAAGCATTCTCATGGGGTCTACCTTGAGCATGAACATCTGCCCCTTGATCCATCAACAGCTTCACTATATCCAGATGTCCTTCATATGAAGCAGCTTGAAGAGCATTGCCATGTTCACCACCTTGAGCATCAACATCTGCCCCTTGATCCACTAACATTTGCACTGTGTCCAGATGTCCTCCATATGAAGCAGCTTGAAGAGCATTCCCATGGGGTCTACCTTGAGCATTAACATCTGGGATGGGATTGAAGACCACAACTCCTTATTGGTTTTTAGTAAATAATTATACAATATATAATCTTAATTCATACCATTCTCCAATTTTTCAATGACATGAGTTCTAGTTATTCGCTCTATGAGCTCTTTCTCTTCTGGCATTTCATAGTCATCCTTTTAGCTGCATCAGAAAGGGTTCTTCATGAAAATAAGAGAGAGATTATTACCTCATGCATGACTGAGCACCACACACTATCATGTGTGATGGCAATTTGGCTGTCTGGAGACTTTTGAACTATCAGTATAGAAATTAATCATGACTCATTTCTCCAACTGACCTGCTTGAGAAGATACTTATTAATAGTATCAGATGGATGATAGGGCTAATCATAGTTGTTAACACATCTTAGCAACTAGCAATGATTGGACATATGCTTACCCTTAACTGGAGTTCAGCTCCATCATACTGCACTATTGGATCCATTCCAGACAACATTTCATCTTGTGCAAAGCTGACTGAGCTACCCTGGCTTCTCTCTCCTGATTGATTTTCTCTCTGATTTTCATTCACTCCTTGTCCTCTTCTGAGATTTTCTCTTTGTGGAGAAGCATTAGGGTCAGGTGGGAGATTAAGCATAGCAGGTCTACTCATTACTCTCTCAACATTTTCATCAGGAATTTGAAGAAGGTCTGACTCAGTTGTACGGTGACAATTGTCATCATGACGCCAGCCCCAACGTTCTGACATGTGAGCCCACCAGCCTTTAGGCCTTAACATGATTTTCCAACCAAGTATAAAGACTGCCAAATTTTGAGATAAATGTCCAGGTGCTGAATGTCGCTGATCTCCAGATGTGGAATCCTTCCGAAAGCCTCTACCAGGAATGGATGTTATGCTCAGCCGAAGCTTGCTGAGTTGAGCTGGAGACTCCCCGTGAAATACTGCAGTATGATAACAAGCAGTTTTGAGGAAGCCTGAGATGATGTATAGGGAGCCATTCCGTATGTCAGAGTAGCCCCGCTCATGGAAGTAACGGTACCAGGTTTCTGCATGAGCTGCAGCAAAGTCACGCAGAGAGCTAGCCATCACATACTCCGTCTTCGAAGCACCTTGGGGAAGTAAGAGTGCTGCGCCTTCTGAGTGACGGGAACGAAGTTGAAATCCAATATTCGCGTCAATGGGTAGGTTACTAAAAACCAGGTCAGTACTAGTAGTCAGCTACAGCATGAGAACTTCGTAACTGAGCACATACCTAATCCGAACATCGAAATAACCACCGTCCCGTATCTCAGTTCCTTCACTATGAATCGTGTCGCCTGGTAGGACCTGACTATTCCTGATCAAATACCCCGCTTTATCATCCAATTCGAGGGGCTTGAAGTTTCCAGGTACCCCTCGCCATTTCTGGTGAATTTCATGGTTTTCGGGTAAAGTAATATTGAACAAGAACTCGAAACCGCCATCCTGAGTAATGAACCCAACATCTCCCACTTTTATTCCATCCTCGTAGTATTCGGCTGGTGTTTGTTCATTAGGCTCCGGCGTCCATAGTGGGTAACCATGGCCTTTTGGGTAGAGCATACGAGCATAGAGTTCATGAGCTTTCAAGTGCTCCTTCTTCGGAGGCGAATATGGTGACTGTGGAGGATTAGGGTTAATGGAGTGGTTCCCGAAGTAGTTATTTGTGCGGTAAGAGTTGTAAGAGCTATTATTGTCGGTGCGGTGAGAGTTGTGAGAGTTATTATTGTCGGTATTTGTGGTGTTGTAGCTATCGGTGATGTCCCGGTTATCATTTTCATGATGCTGGTTATGAAGAACGGTTGGAAGTTCTGGTCCGTGTCGGATCTGGTCCATCTCGTATGCTGTCTGAAGCAAAACGGGTGGTGAATGGAGGAAGGTAAGGTCAGTCAGATATCAGACGCCCACGTGTTCTCAATGCACTGAGGCAACGCAATTCCGTTTTTTGACATGTTTATGACGGCGTATCCTGATATGAAGTGGGACACGACCAGCATGATATACTTCACGGCTCAGCTCGAAGTCTCGAGAAATACATAGGTATGAGGACTAGAACCCAAGGCGTCTCACCCCGATCATACATACCCGTGAATCCTAGCGTCAACACTTCCCATCCTCTTTCTCCGACTGAGCCCCTCATTCATTCCTCCAGACGCCCAGTTTAGCCGGAACACTCGTTCCTCTCTTCCCAGCGTGTCTTTACTCACCCTAACCCTCCAGTCTAGACATGAACATGAGATGTTTCCACATCCTTCCAGCGCGATTGTCTTCCATTCCCATTCTTATGTCTCTCACTATGGACATCGAGCCTACCCCCAACCCAAAGTTGGGACACGCTACAAATCAGTGTCTCGGATCACCTGTCCCTCTGGGTAACCTTATACAAGCTGTAGGTCTGGCGGGCGTAATCAGAGTTGTACGGACTGGGGCCTTTGGGGATGAAGCAGCTGTCGAATGCATTGATGACCCCTTGGGTCACGTCTTTTCCAACCAGAAAGATGACAGCAACGGAAACTTGAACGGCAACGCCAACTTTTTGACACTCCTAGTCCATCTTCATCCCCATACTTTTCTTCTTCGTAACCGCGCTCGAACAGAAGCAAAGGGAACTCGTCAACTTCATCCTGCCTTCTTCAACGTCATCCTTTGCTTTTCTCCTATTCGTGGATAACTCGGCTTCCTAGATTACGGGGACACTAGATTTAAGACACGGAGATGACCGAAGAGTCTTTGATAGGGAAGACATCCGGTCCTTTACCAGACTTTGGAACATCTTTCCTTGTCGCTTCAAGCCCTGACGCCGAGAAGGGATAACATGAAGAGTGATGGTGTTCGGGAGAGCGAGTGAGGGATAGACATGGTAGACTTACGTTACGGTGCTCCTAGAGTTCGTTATTCTCGGACCTTGAGTTGGACACGGGTATGTACTTGGGTCAGAGTCCATCTCCGACGTTGCCCAAACTGCCGGTTCTTTACATCACTTTTTTCAGCTCCTCGTTTCCTTCTTCATCATCTTTGCTTTTACAGCAACACGACTTCCAACATAACTCGTACTCATCGCTATATGAAGTTGGTACATAAGACCAGGGTCGGGAAAGGTGCGGGTATAAGAGGCAGTGGTCATCAAAGTGTGACGAATATACGCATTTCGTTTTTTGCCATGCGCGGTATGTCCTCTTCTATTATATTTTTATCCATGTCTGATGCTCGTCTTTTCCGTTCTAGACCGAGCTCACGTCTTGATACGCTTTGTTTTCCCTCCTGTCTTTCACGACGCTTTATCACCTTCAAAACCGTCACCTCTGGAACCATCAGAACAATTATCATCGTCGCCCTTCTGTTTGTACCGCCTTTCTCAACTGTTATCCTCGGGGTCAACTCCTGTGCTTCTAATAATAGAGTGCCGGTGTGCAGAAACCGTAGGGATACGACGACCAAGACAGTGTCCACGACATCCTCGCGTTAGCTAAAGTCGAGCAAAACTGCAAGAAACGGACCGATTGGACGTTTAGACGGTCAGACGATTCGAGACTACTTATGGGCCAGGTAAGTCACTCATATATTTTCTTTCAGTTTTGAAATGTCGAATACAATGTTGATTTTCACCTTTTTCTTGCGATCTATGTTACTAATAATCCTCCCAACATATATTCTTCTAATCGCTCCTTAATGTCTTCGTTCTCCACAGGCTATCGTCCTGGTACACGAAAGCTGGACACTAGGAATAACACCAACACCCTGTTGACGGGAAATACGCCTCTTACAATCCTTATGGACGACGGTCTAACGCAAATAACCCGCTTTTATCTTTCGGCGCTAAAGTCGTTTCGTGATGGTTCGGACGGGGTCTTGGAAGCTGTGTTGGTGAGGATGTGGAGAGTCGTGAGCGGTGGGAGACAGGGTGTAGGTGTTTGGTCGTTTAGTATCGGAAAGATTCTAAGAGCGGTGATAACGGCTTATAAACAACATCAATAGGGCAGTCATACAGTCTTCGGGTTATACCTCCCCTCTATTTGCTGTTTAGCAACGGAGCGCTCTGGTAGTGTCGTCAAAGGTTGGAGCGTCAGTTAGGGAAGGTCCTGGAGCCGGGTTCAAGGAAGCGTGTCGAACGGTTGCAACACCATCTTTCCGCCATCTTCCAAAGAAAAGTATTTGAAGCTCTTCTCTAGCAGCCGCTTCATTCTGCACTGCACAATGAGACCCAATTGCCGATGAGCCGCGGAGGAGTGACTCGGACCGGATAATTTCGGACTCTGCCCAATGAACCCCATAGTTGCTGCTTCAAAACCCAGAAGAGATCTAAATGTGAGTTGACGTTGGCATTGACTATGGTTCTGTCAGCTTCATAGTTATCTATACTTATTATCGCTCTTGAAACCATGCCTTTGCTGGAATTAAGGCTAAGAAGTGAGTCTTCAAACCTCTTTGATTATCATCTTCTATGTGATGTTGGCGTCCGTCCATACTAGCGACCTTAATCTACCCCCGACCCCCGTACTGTACACAGATCTGTAATGATATCTTTGACTTTGGCTTTGATTTCTTTGCTAGTTAGTTTTTGTATATCTTTAAATTTGTACACACAATCAATCTGTTGTTTTATGCCACTCCCTCTTTCCATTACCTTTCTGTTGGAAGAACACATAGACCTGTGACTAATATGAATGCAGTGATAAAAATAAATCAAGTTTTCCTTGCTGACTTCTCAAGGTAAGAATTTTAGTATTTTGTAAATGCATCATTGTATCCTTTCCAACCATTCAACATTAAAAATAATCGATGAAAAAGTCATACCCTCTCACCCCTCCTCTCATCAACGACTCTCCACATCCACCTTACTAACACGGCTTCCAGCATCCCGTCCCAACCCTCATCTTTCCTCGCAACGACTTTGGCGTCGAACAATAACGGCGGCTCGTTTGCATTAAACCGTTGTCCGTGAGGGAGAGGAGAGCTAAGAGGTGTGTTGCCAGTCAATGGGGTGTTGGCGTTACTCCCAGCGCCAAGCTTTGGTGTACCAGGACGAGAGCCTGTGGAGGACGAAGATGTTGAGGGTGCGATTGGAAGGACATGTGTTGGGAGAATTATTGGTAACATGTATCGTAACTTGAGTGATCTAGAAGAAAAAATTAACACTTATACTTCACATTCCCCAAAAAAGGGAACTCAAGATGTTAGAAACATGTGAACGACTTACCCAGCCCATAATCTCAAATTGTCCGTCCGTCTAAACGTCCAACCGGTCTGTTTCTTCTCGCTGTCTTGTTCGGCTTTGGCTAACGCGAAGATGTCGTGAATATGGTTAACGTATCCCCAAGGTTTCTTGGATTTGCGCACACCAGCATTGTATGAGAGGCATAATAGTTGGCCCGAGGATAGACAGTCGAGGAAGGCGGTACGAGCAGAAGAGGAAGTAGAAGGTGATGATGATAACTCTTCTGATGGTTCCGGAGGCGACGGTATTGAAGGTGATAAAGCGTCATGGAAAGCAGGAGGGAGAAGGAAGTGTATCAAGGCGTGAACTCGGTCTAGAACACAGAGTATAAGTACAAGATACGGATAGTCAAAGAAAAGAGAACGTACCGAGATCTCGACCTTCGTATGAGTGTTTTCTCGCCCATTCGGGCAAATCTTCCTCATCTATCGAGCTATCATCTGTTAACGAAGAACCTGGAGGCTCCAGCTCTGTTTCTTCCGCATCTTCGTCGCCTTCTTCGATTCCACCCATGCTACCAGGCTCACTGGTGAGAGCGCTCCCATCCATAATGCTCGGTAACATCCCCGTTGATACACGTCTCCCAAACCCAGGGTCACCCATAAATATACCTAATCCCTTCGCCTTCCCTCCAATATCACCTGCGCTAGCTCTCCTCTTCCCTCCTTTATTCTGTAATTTCCGTCTTTCCTTAACCCAACCTCGCTCTTTCCTTTTCCCAGACTCTTCTGCCTTCTCGCCATGAAACAAAACCGCATCGACAATATCCACATAGTCGCTCACGACCTTCCTCTCCTTATCCACGTCCCGCAAGGTTAAATCTTGTTTGTACAACCATCCACTTCCAACGACAAGCCTCTCGTCCCACCTCTCCCTTTTTTCCTTCTCATCGTCATCCGAAAACGCTTCATCTGCATCAAGGTCCTCCCAAACCGGTACACTCTTGTCCTTTCCTTGAGCTCTCACAAACGAAAACGCGACCGACGTATCGGCGTCCACCTCATGCAACCCCAGCCCTCCATTCTCTTCCGGTAATTCAGCAGGTCGACTACTTGGACTCGCGACCCGAGAATGCAAACCCCCGCTGCCACTTCCACCATTCGAAGAAGAGTCTTAACCACCATCACTCTGGGCATCATAAGCATAATCCATCAACGGCAACCTCGCTCTCTCCTTCAACTCCCTCACAACAGTCAATATCTCCAGCACTAATTGTCTGATCCAGGTCAACGGATCTTTCTGTACATATTGTTGCTTGCTGTTTGGATGCTGCTACTGCGACTGCACAGGTGTATGATGACCTCCAGGTCCCACCAAACCCGATCTCGCAGGAGACTTGGCTCGAGCGGAAGCCTCTGAAGACGAGGGAGCTGCAGAAGCTGTTAGACGGTTTGAACGAAAGTTTTCTTCGCGCGTCGTAGTGATGGTGTGTTCATCGGGGAAGGAAAGGAGATAATTTCGGATAGAACGGATCGCGCGGGTGATTATTTGAAGGTTGGTGAGGACGTCAAAGTGAGGGAAGAATGATGCGCCAGATGCGTTGGTATCATCATCTTCGTCATCATCAAGAGGCCATGTTCTGAGACAGCAGCGAGGTCTTCTACGACACCAGATTAGGGGATTCGGAGTCGACTTCGAGAGTTTTGACATATGGTGTAAAGACATTTGACGGAGGAGTAGGAATTGCGGGCGTCAGGGGTAGATTAAGGTCGCTACTAGATAGACGTTATAGATGTATTGTTGGTTCATACAAATATTCCAGGTTGGCTACCTCCAATAGCCGGGACAAGGCCATAATGCGCTTTATCCGCCAGGGCGCTAATAACATATTACCGTAAATGAGAGATTGGAATGACACAAAACATTGAAGGTATGGACGGACGCCAACATCACATAGAAGATGATGTTTGAAGACTCACTTCTTAGCCTTAATTCCAGCAAAGGCATGGTTTCAAGAGCGATGACAAGTATCGATACAAACTATGAAGCTGACGGAACCATAGTCAATACCAACGTCTGCTCACATTTAGATCTCTTCTGGGTTTTGAAACTTGGAAGCACCAACTATGTATGGGGTTGTCACTCGCCTCGGCCCTCGACGTGCGCACTTGAGACGTATGGGGCGGAGTCCGAAATTATCCGGTCCGAGTCACTCCGCGGCTCATCAGCAATTGTGCAGAATGAAGCAGCTGTAGAGAAGAGCTTCGGATACTTCTCTTTGGAAGATGGTAGAAAGATGGTGTTGCAACCGTTCGACACGCTTCCTTAAAACCAGCTCCAGGACCTTCCCTAACTGACGCTCCAACCTTTGACGACACTACCAGAACGCTCCGTTGCTAACAGCAAATAAGTAGAGGCAGGAGGTATAACCCGAAGACTGTATAATTGCCCTATTGATTATAAGCCATTATCACCGCTCTTAGAATCTTTCCGATACTAAATGACCAAAAACCTCTACCCTGTCTCCCACCGCTCACGACTCTCCGCACCCTCATCAACGAAGCTTCCAAGATCCCGTCCAGACCATCATGAAACGACTTCAGTGCCGAAAAATAAAAGTGGGTCATTTGCACTAGACCGTTGTCCATGAGGGTAAGAGGGGTATTTCTCGTCAACAGGATGTTGGTGTTATTCCCAGTGTACAGCTTTAGTGTACCGGGACGATAGCCTGCGAACAACGAAGACATTGACGTGCGATCGGAAGAACATGTGTTGGGAGGGTTACTGGTGACATAGATCGCAGGAAAAACGGTGAAAATTGACCTTATACTCAACAATTCAAAAATATATGAGTGACTTACCTGGCCCATAAATAGTCTCAAAATGTCTGCCCGTCTAAACGTCCAACCGGTCCGTTACTTCTCACTTCGGCTAACGCGAGGATGCTGTGGATACTGTCTCGGTCGTCGTATCCATAAGGTTTCCGCACACTGGCACTGTATTGCACAGGAGTTGACCCCGAAGATAAAAAGTCAAGAAAGGCGGTATAAATAGGAGGGCGACGATGATAATTGTTCTGATGGTTCCAGAGGTGACGATTTTGAAGGTGAGAGAGTGTCGTTAAAGGCAGGAGGGAAAAGGAAGTCTACCAAAGCGGGAGCTCGGTCTAGAACGAAAAAGATGAGGATCAGATATGGATGAAAATATAAGAGAGGACATACCGAATAAGACAAAAAACGAAATGTTCATCACACCTTTATGACCACTGCCTCCCATACCCGCACCTTTCCCGAACCCGGTCTTATGTACCAATTCCATATAGCGACGAGCACGAGTTACGTTGGAAGTGGTGTTGTTGTAAAAGCAAAGATGATGAAGAGGGAGACGAGGCGGTGGAAAAGCGATGTAAAGAACCAGCATTTTGGGCAACGTCGGAAATGGACTCTGACCAAAGTTCACACCCATGCCCAACTCAGTGTCCGAGAACGACGAGCTCTGGGAGCACCGTACCGCAAGTCTACCACGTCTATCCTTCACCCGTTCATCCGACCACTCTCCATGTTATCCTTCTCGGCGTTGGGGCTGCCAGCTTGAAGCAACAACGAAAGATGGTCCAAAGTCTGGTAAATGGGACGTCGAAGACTCTTCGATCGTCTTCGTGTCTTAGATCTGGTGTCTCCGGCTTCGTTCACGGCATGTTCCTATAACCTAGAAAGCCAAGATAAAGAGGAAAAAGGGGAAGGATGACGTTAAAGAAGGTAGGATGAAGTCGACGAGTTTGCTATGCTTTTGTTCGAGCCCGGTTACGAGGAAGAAGAGAAGCATTGGGATGAAGATGGACTAGATGAACGGATAGACAAACATCAAAAGAGAGGCGCTTTGCCTACCAGGGTATCCACGTCGGTGATCTAGCATGAACCGGGTTTGTCGTTCACGGACCAAAAACAGTGAATTGAGAAAAGCGGAAAATATCAGGATATATCCGGACATGTCAAAAAAATTTGCGTTGCGCCGTTGCCTCACCAAGAACACGTGCACTTGAGCGTCCGTTCTCTGACCTCCTCTGACCTTACCTTCATTGACCACCCGTTTTGCGTCAGACAGCATACGGGATGGACCGGATCCGTCACGGACCAGAATTCCCAACCATTGGCCATAACCGACATAACTTGAATGACAACCGGGACATCACCGATAGCTACAACACCGCAAATACCGACAATAATAACTCTCACAACCGCACCGACAATAATAGCTCTTACAACTCTTACCGCACAAATAACTACTTCGGAAACCACTCCATTAACCCTAATCCTCCACAGTCTCCGTATTTGCCTCCAAAGAAAGAGCACTTGAAAGCTCATGAACTCTATGCTCGCATGCTCTACCCAAAAGGCCATGGTTATCCACTCTGGACACCGGAGCCCAATGAGCAAACACCAGCTGAATACTACGATGATGGAATAAAAGTGGGAGATGTTGGGTTCATTACTCAGGATGGCGGTTTCGAGTTCTTGTTCAATATTACTTTACCCGAAAATCATGAAATTCACAAATGGCGAGGGGTACCTGTAAACTTCAAGCCTCTTGAATTGGATGATAAAGCGGGGTATCTGACTAGGAAGGGTCAAATCCGACCAGGCGGCACAATTCATAGTGAAGGAACTAAGGTACAGGACATTGGTTATTTCAATGTCCAGATTCAGTACGTCCTCAGTTACAAGGTTCTCATGCTGTAGCTGACTACTGACTGGTTTTTAGTAACCTACCCATTGGCGCGAATATTGGATTCCAACTTCATTCCTGTCACTCAGAAGGTGCAGCACTCTTACTTCCCCAAGGTGCTTCGAAGACGGAGTATGTGATGGCCAAGTCTCTGCATGACTTTGCTGCAGCTCATGCGGAAACCTGGTACCGTTACTTCCATGAGCGGGGTTACTCTGACATACCGAACGGCTCTCTATACATCATTTCAGGCTTCCTCAAAACTGCTTGTTATCATACTGCAGTGTTTCATGGGGAATCTCCGGCTGATTCCAGCAGGCTTCGGTTGAGCATAACATCCATTCCTGGTGAAGGCTTTCGGAAGGATTTCACATCTGGAGACCAACGACATTCAGAACCTGGACATTTATCTCCAAATTTGGCAGTCTTTATACTTGGTTGGAAAATCATGTTAAGGCCTAAAGGCTGGTGGGCTCACATGTCAGAACGTTGGGGCTGGCGTCATGATGACAATTGTCACCGTACAACTGAGTCAGACCTTCTTCGAATTCCTGATGAAAATGTTGAGGGAGTGATGAGTAGACCTGCTATGCTTAATCTCCCACCCAACCCTAATGCTTCTCCACAAAGAGAAAATCTCAGAAGAGGACAAGGAACAAATGAAGTTCAGAGAAAAAATCAATCAGGAGAGAGAAGTCAGGGTAGCACAGTCAACTTTGCAGCGTTGTCAGGAATGGATCCAACAGTGCAGTGTGATGAAACTAAATTCCAGTTAAGGGTGAGCATACATCCAATCATTACTAGATGAAGATGTGTTGACAACCATGATTAGCCCTATCATCCATCTGATACTATCAATGAGTATCTTCTCAAGCAGGCAAGTTGGAGAAATGAGTCATGGTCAATTTCTATACTGATAGTTTTAAAAGTCTCCAGACAGTCAAATTGCCATCACACATGATAGTGTGTGGTGCTCAGTCATGCATGAGGTAATAATATCTTTCCATCATTTTCATGAAGAATCCTTTCTGATGCAGCTAAAAGGATGACTATGAAATGCCAGAAGAGAAAGAGCTCATACAGCGAATAACCAGAACTCATGTCATTGAACACTTAGAAAACAGTATGAATTAAAATTCTATATCTTGCAATTATTTACTAACACCAACAAGGAGTTGTGGTCTTCAATCCCATCTCAGAAGCTTACACTTGCTCTTATGGCCCAGGCAATGAATATCACAATAATCTTGAAGAGAAGATACAAAATTCTAGTCATTCAACAATCCCAATGTCTGAAGTAAGTTGTAACTAGATATCAGAAACATTCATTTTTGTTAAATTATTTTTCAAAAGAGCTCAGTTAAGTTAGCCTCTAATTATGAGGAAAACATATCAAGCTTTGAACACTCAACAATTCAAATCCCTAAAGTAAGTTATAAATTAATAGTCTTGTTGCCATGTATTTACTGGAATGTATGCAGGGCTCAACACAATCAGTCTCCAAAGACAATGCTCTTCAAGCTGCTTCATATGAAGGACATCGGAACATGTTGAAAATGGCTGCACAAGCAGGTGTCAATGGCAATACTCTTCAATCGGCTTCATATAGAGGATATCTGGACATAGTGATGATGTTGATGGATCAGGGGGCAGATGTTAATGCTCAAGGTGGACTCCATGGCAATGCTCTTCAAGCTGCTTCAGTTGGAGGACATTTGGATATAGTGAAGATGTTGGTGGATCAAGGGGCTGATGTTAATGCTCAAGGTGGACTCCATGGCAGTGCTCTTCAAGCTGCTTCACATAAAGGAGATCTGGACATAGTGAAGATATTGATGGATCAAGGAGCAGATGTTAATGCTCAAGGTAGACTCCATGGCAATGCCCTTCGAGCTGCTTCATATGGAGGACATCTGGACATAGTGAAAATGTTGGTGGATGCAGGAGCAAATGTTAATGCTCAATGTGTACTCCATGGCAATGCTCTTCAAGTTGCTTCAGATAGAGGACATCTGGACATAGTGAAGCTGTTGGTGGAAACAGGAGCAGATGTTAATGCTGAGGGTGGTACATTTGGCAATGCTCTTCAAGCTGCTTCACATGGAGGACATCTGGACATAGTGAAGCTGTTGGTGGATGCAGGAGCAAATGTTAATGCTCAAGATGAACTCCATGGCAATGCTCTTCAAGCTGCCTCAGATAGAGGACATCTGAACATAGTGAACATGTTGGTGGATGCAGGAGCAGATGTTAATGCTCAAGGTGGTGAACATGACATTGCTCTTCAAGCTGCTTCATATAGAGGACTGTTAGGACGTTTACTCCGAAGGATTGGTGTGTCCTGGATAGTATAATTACAAAGGATGATTAATCAAGTTCCTTTGATGTGTGATTTAGTTGGACTGGAGGGGATGTCTACTATCATTTGCTTCTGATTCGGATATAAAGGTGCCTCACCATGGCATTTATTCGAATCATTACCGCGCCCTTTGCTACTGATATAATTTGAATCATGATGCCACTAGTAATTTACAAGTTGCACCGTCTCGATTCAAGTTATAATTCGAATCGTGATTCAAATAATAATTTCAAATCCCACCTGCCTTGATTCAAACAAGCCACCATGCGCCCTGTAGTACTAATCCAATTTGAATCATAATCTGAATCCGCCTCCTACTCCAAAAAAAAAAAGAAATTCACCACATGCCCTGTATTACTAATTATTAGCGCCACACCACGGCATCCCCGACTCCGACTTCGCACCAAAGTGAGATTATGAGCTCAGAGTGCCGGACACACAAGCTCTTCATCTAATTCAGTGAGATACAAAAATTAGCTAGAAAATACTAGCGCTGTGCGGAAAGAAATGCCGATGGAAGTGGTAGACGAAACCACTCAAGCAACGACTTTTCAGTCGGAGTTGGGGATTCCCGATGAGACGTGAAAATTCGAATCCCTATTCAAATCAACAATGCATGTGCTGAAGCTGAAGGACAACATTCTCTACTGTAGTATGATTCGAATTGCAATGCGGATCACTATTCAAATCAACAATGTGCGTGCTGAAGCCGATGGACAACATTTTCTCTGTACTATAATTCGAATTGCGAATCACTATACTCACACTCCCACAACATTCTGATCAATTCGTTTTCACCATGCAACAAAATGCAGAATTCCCTCCCTTCCACCCGAATCAGCTTAACCGTAGATAGAGATGGCAACGGGTATGCCTTTTAATGGGTACCCATGGGTTGATCCGTTAGAAAACCCATGGGTATAGTGACCCGTGGATCCAGGTCATGTATGGGTCATGGGTCAGTATTCTTGAAATTTCACTTACCCGTGAGTACCTGCAGGTACCATGTTTTTCAAACTTTTGATTATTTTTTATGAACTGTACAGTCATCCACCGGCCAATGAGGCAGTCAATTTTAAATCACTTGTATATACTCTAATTTGGCCTCGTATCACTAGCTAGATATCTCAAAATGTAATATACATGTAAGCCTATCCTACTGAGGTCTGGTAATGAGGATATGGTATGTACAAGTTTAAGAATAAGACAAAGTAAAAAAAGTTGCATAGATCAGCGGAACCAGCCAATGAGGCTGTCACGTCACACGCGGATCAATGAGTTGTATAGTGGTGAATCTGGTGACACGTCAAAATTTACTCAGCAGGCAGGACCCTGACTTTCCAAAAGGGGGTGTGCATTGTGACACTCACATATGCTCCCCGAAGGTCTGAAATCTAAAATCTTTTCTATCTGACTCTGTTGGTAGATTTCCACCAATCTTATTGACGGAATCCATGTATATAGTGTACATCTATGTTGTAATTGAGTGTTAGAGCTGCCGCTGTTCTACTTGTATCACTAGTTACGAAATAAAATTTCAGAGCACCTAAGATTTTCTACTTAAAATGCTCTGTAATATTACACAGTCGAAATTTCAGCCCCGGCTTTAGACAGTCCATTTAAAATACATAAATTTATAAAATGAGTCTCCCCTGGATATACTGGGGCACACTTATCACCCATGCCGGCCACTTTGCCTCATTGGTAGGTGGTGCCTCATTGGCCGGTGGATGACTGTATATCAAATTGAAGGTCTCCATTTTTGCTACAAATTTGATTTATAGAGTATGTTGTGATTGTTAATTACACAGTTATTCAGTGTCTGTTTGCCTAAAAACTAACCATTGTCTTGCTCAAATTCCAACAGAAGCTACAGTTAAAACTACTTGATTTTCAGGCCTTTTTCTGGGCATTTTGCATATATCCTTTTTGTTTTTATTTATCCTTAATGCACAGTATACCAAGATAAAGTTTATTTTCCTTGCTACAACTTTGATTTATAGAGCATGTTGTGAATATCATTATTTGCACAGTTATTTATTTTTTGTGCCAAAATCACTTCAAATAAATTATTGTCTTGTTCATATCTTAACAATCAACCATTCATTCTCCTCACTTAGTGTCTCATATTGAAGCCATAGCAAGAGCTCTAGCCCATATGTGTAAGAAAATAACTATTGAGTAAGCTACAGATAAAAAGTGTATAAGAAAGCATCCAAACATGTATTTTTTGCTGACTCTGAAGTATTTTGTTTGACAGATCTTTGAAGAGTAAGTTTCTGGAGAGGTCATAGAAATGAAATTTCATCTGTTCAATAGCTTCTACAAACTGGCATTAAAAACATATTTTTACTATTGATCCTTCTCCTTACAATATGTAGTGCCACAATTTTTTAGACTATTAATAACTCACCAGGGCAAACTTTCTGCAAGTACTTCTAGAAATAGAAAATAACTGGGCATATCTCATCTACACAATTGTGTATGAAACAGTCAAATCTGTTACTCCTAGCTTGACATATAACAAATCTTTGCCCAAACTCAGTAGATGAACCATACTTACATGGGAGGTTGCTTGTGCAATGATGTGGGTACCTGCAGGTATACCTGCAATTGATCTGCAGCCTTGCAAACCCATGGGTAACCCTTGACCTGTGGGTATTTTGACCTGTCTCATGGGTACCTGTATGAACAGGTCAGTCACAGGTCATGGGTCAGGACTTTTTAAGTCAATTACCCGCAGGTACGGATCCGGGTCGACCCATGGGTAACCCGTTGCCATCTCTAAGGTCCGTAGACTACAGGTTGTCTCAACACCATGTCCATCAACTTCATTGTGATGTGAATTGCAATTTGAATTATTGTATATTAGAAAATGTTGTCCATCAGCTGAAGCACACGCATTGTTGATTTGAATAGTAATTTGCAATTCGAATTATAGTACAGAGAAAATGTTGTCCATCGGCTTCAGCACACGCATTGTCGATTTGAATAGTGATTCGCAATTCAAATTATAGTACAGAGAAAATGTTGTCCACTGGCTTCAGCACGCGCATTGTCGATTTGAATAGTGATTCAAATTGCAATTCAAATCATACTACAGTAGAGAATGCTGTCCTTCAGCTTCAGCACACGCATTGTTGATTTGAATAGGGATTTGAATTGCAATTTGAGTTCCTGTCCGTTATAAAATGTTTGTAAATTTGAATTACCAAGTGATTCGAATTACAATTTGAATCAGAATTGCACCAAATCATTAACAACGTGTGCAATAATTGATGCTAAGGGGGCTGACCTTTATATTCGAATCTGAATCAAGTGGTGACTGGGGATGTGGGATTTCCATGGGATCTCTGACTAATTTGTTAATAAGGTCCTTTGAGGTAAACTGAGCAGGTACTGTAGTATTATTACCATATGTTCACATAACACATAACGCACCCCCCTGGAACTTCAGTCATTTTGCAATCCGTAAAGCATCACAGGTGCAGCCAAACAACTACTCAACAATCCTGTCACACAGCTTGAGCTCAGATCATGTCATAAACCTTATTTTTGCGTGCGGCTGTCATGAACTCTCTCTAGTTGCGATTTCTTTCCTTCTTTTTCTTTATTATAGCCATTTTCTATTGCGACATCAGGAAATACCCCCCCTATCCTAGGATCCCTGACAGAGTCCACCATATTCCAATGGATGCTGAAAGACTCCATAGGTTTACATGGATTACATGGATTACATGAGAATCATGGAAACCATGGATGCCATGGAATGGATACTGTGGGATGTTGTCTACAAATCTTTGGCTCCTACAGTTTCCTATGGATGCCTGTGGATAACCATGGATGCCCATGGATTCCCATGGAGAGCTGTGGATGCCCATGGATTCCCATGGAGAGCTGTGAATGCTCACGGATTCCCACGGAGAGCTGTGGATGCCCATGGATTCCCACGGAGAGCTGTGGATGTCCATGGATTCCCATGGAGAGCTGTGGATGCCCATGGATTCCTATGGAGAGCTGTGGATGCCCATGGATTCCTATGGAGAGCTGTGGATACTCATCTGATACTCATGAATAGTTGGTCAAACACGCAGCTATGGCAATGGCAATTCCCTGTATAATAACTATTCTAAAATACATGCTGAGTATGCTACACTACATGACAATCATTTTTACAAAAAGAATTGACCAAAATTACACTGCCTCATCTATATGCTTCTGCCTGAATGAAAGTAGAGTCAGACACAAGAACAGAGTAGTAATGAATAATATATGTACTAACTCATATTGAAATCATTGACATTACCCCTGTTCAAATGCACATTTTGAGTAACATCAAATTATACAGCAATCAAAATGTACCATAAAAGGCACCAGAGCTACCCACAAATAACTCTGTATAACAGGCAGCGCTTTGAAGTTGAGGTGTTGCACTCCAGGTCACAGAGAACGGCCCATTGGATCTAGAGGAAAAACTATGCATGATGTCAGCTCCACAATTATTGTTGAAAAAGAAGACAGACAGACATGTGGCATACCTGTATCAACAGGAAGTGGGCCATCGCTTCGTGTGGCAAGTACGAGGCCAGTCATACTTATGTAAACACTTTGCAAGGTCGTGGAAAGATAGATATACATTGTTGTTTGAGTGGGATCTTACTGCAGCGCGAGGTCGTAGAAAGATGGATATATGCTGTTGTTTTAGTGGGATGATTTTGTCTCTGACCTCGTGCACATGGGCAATAACTCTGTCTGGTTTTTGTGATGTGTATGTCATCTACTTACAATTTGTTTGAAGCTACACCTAATAAAGTTTACTGTTACATGTGGGAGCTTGCATTGTTGTACAAGAGCGGAAAGATGGGTCGTAGGTATTGGGCGTTGCCGCAAGTCGGCCTTACTGGTTATAACCTACAAGCCGTTTGATTTTCAAACCCCGCCAGACTTTCCGAGTCGGCAAAAGACTAAGTGTCACCGGCTTGAAGTGCCGGTGTCTGGTGACCCGGCGACTTTGTGTGAATAACGGCAGTGTTATAAAATGACCTTGTAATAATGCTTACCTCATGATATCATCCGGTCTCGTAATTTGAATAAGAATTTGCTAAATGGGGATGCACGCGGAATGCTAGCCAGCTAGAGTTAGTAAGGACGATTCCCTAAAGGGCCTCGTAATGGATGATGTGTTGAGCCATTATCTTTTGATGACCAGCTACGCTGAGTCAAACAAGACAAATGTTAGACAGGTCCCAGGGCGTGAATGTCGTGAAGACAGAGATGGTATTGCACTTACCGCTTGCATTCCTTGGTGAATGACTCCTAGAAGCTACATAAGCCTATAAGGAAATGGGGAAGAGGCTCAAACATACCCATGGATAGTTGTAATACTGGTTGAAAGAAGGCGACAATAGAAGTGTTGAAATTTGAACCAAAGGTCACGAGGTTTTTAAATCTCCGCCTGAATAAAATCATGTGTCAAAGAAGCTCAAGAAAATGATGTCATAACTTGAGTCAAAGCTTGAGAGGATGAAACGAGTATGAGCTTGCTCAAACAAGGCATTTACAAACCCAAGGGGACATGATGAGTTGTTTTCTGTCAGCTCTGGCCTAGTAAAGACAGGGGCTGAAGAGCAGGTGTGTGTGCGTGTTTCAATTTCCTTAGATCTCTGTGTTTACCTGACTTTTTGTTAATATCCAGAGATCCATTATCACTTGTAGCAATATAGGTCACCTAGGTTGGTGGTGATCAAAGCAGCACCCATAGCTTGGCCGATGAAGAGGACAGTGACAGCAGCTGTGACTTTAGAGAAGTACATGGTTGTTTGTGAGTTTAGAGTAGGTAAAGAGAGGATAGAATTTGAGTTGGGTTGACTTGTGTAGTTGGAGATGGGGCTTGAAGGTAGAAAACCAAAGGATTTCTATATCTAAAAATTGACTTAACCCAGTGTTCTCTTCTGGTATGAGTGGGATCTAGTAATCATCTTGAATCCAGTTTAGGTGTACATTTAGTAATTGTCCAGACGATCCTCTGATTGTATGACCAGAAGGAATACAAATATTTACAGATGGTTTGGGCTACGATGGTGGAGTTGGAGCAGCAGCAGTACTATTCCAATGTGACAAAGAGATTGCAGCTCTCCGGTACTGACTTGGTAATGATAGTGACCATGAGGTATACAAAGGAGAATGCATTGGACTTGCCTTAGGTCTTCACTTACTAAAAAAGGAACAACAGGTAACTATTGTGTCAATTTGGGCTGACAATAAAGCTGCCATTATGGCAACGGACACCGCTCGTTGCGGACCCTCACACTATTTGCTGGACCTCTTTCACACTCTACTAATTGAAGTCAGAGCAGTTCACCCCAACCTACACATTTGCATATCCTGGATACCAGCAATGAAAGAGCAGATGAGGAAGCAAAGAAAGCAACCAAACAGTTCAGCTTTTGATGCCTCCTACCACCCCAACCTCACAACCCCATCCCCTGCAGTTGCATGGCAGTGGCAATACACACTTTCAGGACATTGCTTGAAAAACGCCATGCTAAAATGTGGAAGGCATCCCCACATTACAAATCTTTCAGCAAAATAGACCCATCCGAGCACCAAAGCCAGCTGTAACTACCAGAAACTCACTCAAGATCTACCCTGAAAACACACTGCTGTCCTGACCCAACTCCGTACAGGACATATTCCTCTAAAGAAACATCTACACCAAATTGGATGTGCTGACACCCCACTATGCCCCTGTTGCCGACATCACTCCAAGACCATCTACCAATACTGTATTATTTCGACCAAGTGTTCGGTACCTTGGCAGCGTTACGGGATATCTTCACCAAGGTACCTGTTCGGCAGCCTGCGTTATGCGTTATGCATTATGTATCACGTTATTTTGCCGGCGCCAAAATCGTGCCATAGTTACAATTTTTTTTACCTCATCCCACTATGACAACACCAGTCTTACTTCGCAGTTATGCAAGCTCGAGTCCTTCAGAGCGAAGAGAAGCTAAGAAATCATTTCTTATTCCAAAATACATAAAAAAATTCCTTCTCCCAAATCACAGCTACACTGTATGGTCCGTACTCGATTTCGAGATACCAACAATCATGTCGTTGCACACGCAACAGCCAATCCCTCATGAAAACTACTTCTCCACTTTGACATCTCCTACTGCCATCAAAGAACTGATTCCGAAGCTGAAAAAACTCCCTATTCCTAATCCTGCGACTGTACACTCACTCCAAACCTACTCTCGCACTGCCTGGAAAAATGGAAACAAGTCTGTTGTCTATGCACACCTTCCCACAGAACCAACGTTATTTCCACTATGGGTGATATCATGGTGGAGTGTGCTTTTGACTCACCTACAGAAGGTTGATAAGCCATGGCGGAAAAACCTTGCTTGGATTCACAATGCACGAACTACACAGTCAAACCATGATCTTCACGAAGACGCGCATTTGGTATTCCTTGAATTGGGATCTGTCTCATTCAAGGCACCCAAAGAAGGGTTTACAGATCACCGTCCCATACACACCCTCTGGCGGCTGCTGGGCAACAACTGGATGGACAGCACAGTCATCGACTCAATGCTTGAGGTTCTGAAGCACACAATTATGAGCGAAGACCCCACTTCAAAATTCATTGTTCAGCAGACTGACTTACTCGCGAAGTTGGTGGATGTGTTTGGGCAAGCGGAGGCTTCGGAAGAGCAGTACGAGAGACATCGGTGGTTGCAGGTCATAGGACAGGATGTGTTTCAGAATGGAAAGACGCTGGCGACAATTGTACATCTCGGAAAGCTCCCCGCTTTGAAGGAGGAGACGGAGGGGATGGACCATTGGGTACCACTTGTGATCAACGGCGAAAAGAGCGTTTTCTTGTATGGCGACTCCTTGTGCGGACAAAAGGACCCTGTCATGCCTCCAAAGTTACGTCATGTGTTGACTAGCTGGAGACATATGCATACCTCGACCGAGTTCTCGACTGCAGTCCTTCCCACCACCCAACAGAACGATAACTTCTCATGCGGTCCTTTTGCCTTCAACACGGTTGAGGCATACATCCGGCCATTCGATATAGAGCTGCTCAGGCCAGCCCAAGCAGCACGTCTACGGCTGCAGATGCAGCTGATGTGGTAAAACTTTTTGAAAAGTACGGGTTAAATTAACACACGACATTTTAAAAAGTAGCAGTTAAGGGTGACGTAACTAGAAGTGGAAGAGGGAAAAATGACATTTATTACCTGTTTTGGGGTGGGAGCCTTTTCCTTATAAGGAATTCCCTGTTTGGAAGGTGTTTTAATGCTAAAATCACCATCAGAGCAAGTGTGAGCCATTGTAAATGTGATTATAAACATAACTAAACAATTATATAAGCTGTACAGAAAACATCATTTATTGAGCTTATATGTATAGGAGGAGGTCCCTAACCCTAACCCTAACCCTAACTAACACTAACCCTAACTAACACTAACCCTACCTATCCCTAACCCTAACAAGCTAGTTGCCGGGCAGGTCCGAATCGGGGGGGCAGATTTACACTTGTGGCTGAATGTGGCAGTGCATCTAACCCATACTTTTTAAAATGTCGTGTGTTAATTTAACCCGTACTTTTTAAAAAGTATGCATGTATCTGGTGGCAGATGTGTCATAAGATTGTTTCACGCTCTAAACAAATGGTGAGTACGATACTTGGTAACACATACAGCAAATTCTTACTGTTCCAAAGGGCGCAGATGAACCGGAATCCTCTGCATCCGAGCCGTCTGACTCTGACGGCTCAGAATGGGGTGAGATTGGCCCAGCTTTCACACAGCCAGACCTCAGATCACCAAGCACCACCAGCCGTTCACCCACCCCCTCCTGTTTTCCCAACTCCGAGCATGGCATGACCAATACATTATCTTCAAGACCCAACAAACGAAAGCATGATCAACAAAATGATACCGAAAGTGATGAAAACAAAGACCTATCACTCGAAACCACTTTACCAAGCCAGGCGGGCACTGTCGGCAAACCTCTTCTAAAACAGGGAAGCCTTGACAAGTTCATGAGGCAGCTTATGCCCATCCAACGTATTGAAGAGCAGAAGCGAGGTTTCGAGATTTTGCATGATGTTAATGAGCAGGCTTTGGCGAGAAAGGAGAACAAGAAATTGGAAAGAAGAGCTCACCAGAAGGACTTAGCTGCAAAACAACAGAAGGCATGGAGGGATTGCGAACGCCAAAAACGGGTTGATGCGGGTGAGCCTACAGACAGACAGGTTAAAAAAGCTGTAAGGTTTAATTTCAACTCCATTAAAACAGAACGCTAACTTTTCTCTTAGAAACTCAAGTTGAAGCATTGCGATGATTCTGGAGAGAATTCTGACCTCCCCGAAGGCTCGCGGCCCCAACGTAGCTTTAAAATCAACCTACAAGAGAAGAACAAAGAGACAAGGGGCAGGAAACTGACCAAGCAACCCAAAACGGCCACGCTCATGAACTATTTCCAACCAGTTATATGGGCCTTGATTGAGCAGGCAGCTGCGAAAGCTGGAAAGCCCTGGCGTCCTGTGCAAATTGTTCGGACTGCAAAGATTATCAGCGGCACAGTTTTCGACAAGTTAACACCTCAGGTTGTAGGACGTTGGATTGACCGAGAGGCAAAAGAAAATGGCCACTACAAATGGAAAGATAGCGTGTTAGAAAACGTGAAGAAAGGAAATGTGCCAGGAGGTAAAACGACACGGAGAGGAATCCTAGTAAGTGAAAAAAAACAACCAATGCAAATGCGACGAGACTAACCCACCTGTTAGGAAGCATACCTGGCTCTAACGAAAAAGATTGACAGTCAACTAGATGCTATGCGGCACGCTGGCACCTCCTTGGACTCTGTATCCATTTGAGCCATTATGGTTGCTCTCATTGAAACGGACGCTCCCCATCTCTTCGAACAACAACTCTCTGATGATACCAAATTCCGCTGCTCGGAGTCATTCGTCCACAAATACATCGTCAACAACAAGGATTGGAGCTTCCAAGCAGTAACGAAAGCTACACAAAAGTTACCAGCAAATGTTGAAGATATTCTTGAGGAAGCCTTCCTTCGAGAAGCATACGTTATTCGAAACTATGTTATTCCTGCGGAGCTTCGGGTCAATACTGACCAGACTCAAACAGTTTACCAACAAGGCAATAAGGCGACGTGGAACAAACGAGGAGAAAAGCAAGTGGGTTCTATTGGAAAGGACGAAAAACGAGCATTCACTCTCGTACCTTTGATTTCAGCCAGTGGAGAATTACTTCCATTTCAGGCCATCTTCCAGGGTTCAACCGATGCATCTTGTCCAAGTAAATCCTCGCCGTTCTACCAAGAAGCGAAAGAGTTGGGGTTCTGCATCGAGCCGTCAAAAACTAAAACTTATTGGTCAACAATGGAAACGATGAAATCACTCGTTAACGACATTATCTCACCGTATTTTGAGCGGAAGAAGCGAGAGCTCAACATCGAAAACCCCGGAGAGCAGCGGTCTATCTGGAAAATAGACTGTTGGTCAGTACACAAGTCGAAGGAATTTCTCTCATGGATGAAAACGACACACCCAAACATCATTGTCATTTTCGTTCCAGGGAATTGCACCTCGAGGTTTCAGCCACTCGATGTTGGGATACAATGGGTCTTGAAACAGTCAATCAAAAGGTCATCCCACACTGACATTGTGTCGGAGCTTACCAGAAAATTGGAGTCGGGAGCACAGGCGATAACCCTGGATGTAGACATCCAGACACTTCGTAATCGAGCACTTGGTTGGATTGTTCGAGCATATCATGACATTAACAAACCTGTACTGATCAAGAAGGTTCGTAACTCATCAGCTACTCACAGAAGTCACTACTGAACACCGAGCAAAAGGCATTTGAACTGTGTCGAACTGGGGTCTACAATCTCTCACACGAATGCCTTACCAAACCGTCAACGCTGCGAGCCCTGACACTTCTCAAAACTACGCACCCGCAACTGCACTCAAAGCTTGCTAACGATGATACAACGCCTGACCCCGGTACCAAAAGAAACAGAACAAAGCAAGCATCCACTTCAAAGATCCAGACCAGCAAAGCTATAGAAAATGAACCACTTAGTGACGGTGAAGAGGATGATGAAGAACCATGCTTTACCGACACTGGTACGTATGATGATGCTTGTGATGTGCCAGTGGATGCACTCATTGATCACGTCGTAAATGAGGGGGAAGAGCCGGATGGAATTGTGGTGACCGAAGATGGCAGTCTAGCGAGACTAGCTGAAGCCGAGGATCCTGACGTGGAGGTAATTGCTGTAGAGCCGAAAGAGGAGTTGGGACGTGGTAAGCGTCAACGGACCAAGGCCTCGCGACTGTTGGATAAGGATTGGGAGTTTAACGGCGACAAAATGGTCACAAAGGAAGGATTAATCAAGAACGAGAGGAAAGTAAAGACTGGCACGAGTCCGAGTCTTTAGCAAGTACTCGCGAGTTGATCCGTGAGAAAACCTGTGGGTTTGTTGACCTGCGGGTCAAATACCTGTTTCTCACGGATCTTTGACGAGTCACAGGTCAGCTATCAAGAAAAATAAATTTCTAAAAGGTGTGAAATATACTGGAATTTAATAAATTTATACATAAACTCACAGGTACTTGCTAAAAAACCTGTGACTCGTGAGTCAAGTACCTGTTTCCCACGGATCTTTGACAGGTCACAGGTCAGCATTTTTATGACACAAGTACTCGTTCACGGATCGCAGGTCGACCCGGATCCGGACTCGTGCCAGTCTTTAGAGGAAAGTGGGTCATGGTGGAAAGAAACAGAAGCTCGCCGCCGTGTCCAACTCTTAAGAATGATGTCGCAAGTCACCGTTGTACATGTGTTCTACTATTCTATAACTTTAAGGTTTCGCTGTCATTCATGTTCTATACAGAATTAAATACATTTCCTAATATGGTAAGCATTACGGGATTGGCAAACCAGGTGTTCGGACCCCATAGTTATGCGTTACGAAATGTAAAATCCAAGGTGTTCAGGGGGTATGCGTTATGCGTTACTGAACACTTGGTCGAAATAATACAGTACTCTCTGAATGTTGACATTGAATGACAATCCCCTGAAATCATGATACAAATAGATAACTAGTTTATTTACCTAAGGAGACATTACATTGCTTGATTTATGTATGTAATTCTAGGGATAGGTCTGGGGAATTTAGTGATGGTGATACTCTCTTCTATCGGTGTGGCCTCTCTGCGCGTTTACATATTACAACCACTCTTGACATGAGGCGTTCTCTGTGTCACTGCATCCCCTCCACCCCGACTCACCCCCGTCCTACCTGCCAGTAAACAACATCATAAATTAATGTAAGGGCTAGGCAATGAATATAATCCCCACAAAAAATCCTGCTTCCCTTCTCTACATGATGCCCCCTCCTATTGCCTCTGCAGCTTGGTGAACCTCTGTCTCTTCTAACATTTTGAAACATAATCTTTGCATCTTCGGATATTCGAGCGATGAAGCTTTAGTTATAAAATTTGTATCTTCGAGTGATTAGATGGTCCTGGTTGTTATATGAAACTAAGTACATGTTACAGGCAGTCTCGGTATTGGTTTGGGTACTTCTTCGGAGCTGAAGCCACCACGGTTTGTTATCCGCCGCGTGTTGGCCCCCCCTCCAATCATATGGTGGACAACAATTCCAGGTTCTGACTAATGGGCCATCGCGGGTAGGCTCGGTTCCAGCCGTTCTGTTCAAACTCCGACAAGTCGTTCGACAGTCCTCCCTCCATTCAAACTCCGCTGATGGGAGGTTGAACCGGACCGGCTGGGAACGAGTCTACATCGCGGGCAATGTATCCATTGCCTTGAGGAACGAACTGTCTGTAATTCCCGCGAGCAAGGTCTCTGCCGACGCAGTCGGCCCTTTCCCTAGTATGAATGCAGTGATAAAGTTTTGCTTGCTGACTTCTCGAGATGGGAATTTTGGTATTTTGTAAATTATCATTGATTTCTTTCCAACCGTTCAACATTAAAAATGACCGAAAAACAGGTTATACCCTCTCGCCCCTCCTCTCATCAAGGACCCTCCACATCCACCTTACTAACACGGCTTCCAGCATCCCGTCCCAACCTTCGTCTTTCCTCGCAACGACTTTGGCGTCGAACAGTAACGGCGGCTCGTTTGCATTAAACCGTTGTCCGTGAGGGAGAGGAGAGCTAAGAGGCGTGTTGCCAGTCAACGGAGTGTTGGCGTTACTCCCAGTGCCTAGCTTTGGTGTTCCAGGACGAGAGCCTGTGGAGGACGAAGATGTCGAGGGTGCGATTGGAAGGACATGTGTCGGGAGAATTATTGGTAGCATGTATCGTAACTTGAGTGATCTAAAAGAAAACATTAATACTTGATATTCGCAAACAAAAATGTTAGAAACATGTGAACGACTTACCCAGCCCATAATCTCAAATTGTCCGTCCGTCTGAAGGTCCAACCGGTCTGTTTCTTCTCGCTGTCTTGCTCGGCTTTAGCTAACGCAAAGATGTCGTGAATACTTTCTTGGTTAACGTATCCCCATGGTTTCTTGGATTTGCGCACACCAGCATTGTATGAGAGGCATAATAGTTGCCCCGAGGATAGACAGTCGAGGAAGGTGGTACGAGCAGAAGAGGAAGTAGAGGGTGATGACGATAATTCTTCTGATGGTTCCGGAGACGACGGTATTGAGGGTGATAGAGCGTCATGGAAAGCAGGAGGGAGAAGGAAGTGTATCAGGGCGTGAACTCGGTCTAGAACACAAAGCGTAAGTATAAGATACAGATAATCGAAGAGAAGAGGACGTACCGAGATCTCTACCTTCGTATGAGTGTTTTCTCGCCCATTCGGGCAGGTCTTCCTCATCTATCGAGCTGTCGTCTGTCAACGAAGACCCTGGAGGCTCCAGCTCTGTCTCTTCCGCATCTTCGTCGCCTTCTTCGATTCCTCCCATGCTACCAGGCTCAGTGGTGAGAGCGCTCCCATCCATGATGCTCGGTAACATCCCCGTTGATACACGTCTCCCAAACCCAGGGTCGCCCATAAATATACCTAATCCCTTCGTCTTCCCTCCAAGATCACCTGCACTAGCTCTCCTCTTCCCTCCTTTGTTCTGTAACTTCCGTCTTTCCTTAACCCAACCTCGTTCTTTCCTTTTCCCAGACTCTTCTGCCTTCTCGCCATGGAACAGAACCGCATCGACAATATCCACATATTCACTCACGACTTTCCTCTCCTTATCCACGTCCCTCAACGTTAAATCCTGTTTGTACAACCATCCACTTCCAACGACAAGCCTCTCGTCCCACCTCTCCCTTTTCTCTTTCTCATCGTCATCCGAAAACGCTTCATCCGCATCAAGATCCTCCCAAACCGGTACACTCTTGTCCTTTCCCTGAACTCTCAC
>ML179764.1:10218-20892 GCA_004369135.1 Dendrothele bispora CBS 962.96 | reverse complement strand
GAAAAGGGATCTAACAGCATTGCAACAAGAGATAACTGACAAAATAAACAAGTACACGATTTCCGCCGGAAATCACGCACACCCCAAACAAGGTGTTCTAATATCCGCCGGAAGACTTGACTTGTGAAAATTCGAGATCTCAGTTAGGGCTCACAAACAATCACACTCAGAAGGACAACAGTTCACAATCAGATAGTATTTGGACTGGCACTAGAAATACAAATAGAGATGGGCCAGAAGGATACAACTAGACAGCACAATGATAACAAATATAGCAAGGGTAACAGAAGGAATACAAAAAGAGGTACTTGGTATACAGCAAGCAGTACCAGTACAAGACAGCGATAACAAGATAGCACATTGAGACAAGATACATGCAAAAACAGCTACAGAAAAGCATCGAAGTCCAAAACTCGTCCGACGGAAAGATCGCAAGTGCGCCAACTTCAGAGTCCGAGGGCACGAAATTGGTCGCGATACCATCTAATTCTTTCGAGTTTTGCGACCAGTTTTGCGAGTCGAAGATCCTGAACCCTGTAAGAAAAATATTACCAACTGAGAAAGAAATTGAAGAAACAAGGACTTACTTGACGAGCTGGAGAAGTATCAGCACCCTCCCGAAGATATTCGCGGGGAGGAGGATTCTTCCTCCTGGGAGCTCCAGGAGGGAGGTCGGAATGCTTCTCGAACCACTCGACGATCTCCGGCGGAAGTTCGAACTGGCCGTCCTCGTCGCAGTTGGCCCCTTCCACCGGATACTCGATGCCAAAGGTCGCCCGACTGGCCTCCAAGTTAGCGATTTCGTCTTTGAGAGCCGGAGAGGAACGCGAGTCTTCGGTTAACTCCCCTAGCCTTCCGGGGATTGCAGCCTCTGCCTTGACCAGGCTGGCGGCGACGCGGTAGGATGATGTAGACAAGTTGCTAGCTGCCAACGCATAATTGGCAGCAGCGAGTTCGAACTGGAGTTGTGCCCTAGACTTGTCCTGGGCCAAAGCATCGAGATCTAAAGAAAAAGAGAAGTTAAAGTAGAATTTCAGACGGAAGAAGAGACACCTACGAGCTAAAGAAAACTTGGCATGCTCAGAGGCCAAATCCAGACTACGTCCAAGTTTCGACGGGGCAAAATTACAGCCGGTGCCAGATTTGACGCAGTTCAGGCAGGCCTGACTAGCACTCCCTCGGACGTAGCAAATCTTTGAAGCCAAGCCACAATGGAGGCAAGGCTCCCGGACAGGCTGACAAGACAACTTTGAAAAGGAGAAAACAAGTCAGAGGACAGAGAGCTTACCTTCATACCAGCGGAGATTCGGTCTTCCGCCTGAATTTGGCTAGCCCGAGTTGCTGCAGCTATCTCTTTCTCCAAGTACTTCACGCCGTACACGCTGGGTGGCAACACATAGTCACCAATGACCCTCGAAGCATTTGAAGTCGAACTTCCGGCTGGAGCAGACCTGCCGGCGGACGATCGAGGAGGGTCAGCACGACCTTTTCCCTTGGCTTCCGCGGGGATTCGTTCCTCGTCGGAGCTGTCCTCGACGAACTCTTGACTTTTGTAAACCCCTTGAAGGTCCGAACGATTCTTGCGGGCGGGAAGTTGGCGAGTTGGCCGGGTGGTTTCAGGAATGGGAGCTAGCAAAGATTTTGGCTTTACAGCCGGAGTCAAAGATGCAGAAGGTCCAGCGTATGGTGAGACCAAAGGGAATGGAGCAGGTTTAGCAGAAGAAGATGCAGCCGGAGCTACAGGAGGAGCAGGTGGTGGTACGAGAGGCTGCGAGTCTCGGTCGTCCTCGTCGTCAGATTGGACAAGGTTCTTGTTCCGGCGGACGGGAGTCTTCTTGGTGGAGGGACCGGCCTTGGACTTGGTACTCGAAGCGGAGGAATCAGAGGACTCAGAGTCGGAATCTGATCCCTCCTCGGAGGACTCTTCAGAAGACATAGGGTCGTCCGGAGGCAGGGGACTTGGCATCATGATAGGAGATTGGGGAGTGTCACTCTCCACAGCCTCGTCGTCTATCAAGCTCTCCCTCTCAGGAATACGCACACCTACGAGGAAAAGATATGTTAAAGTCAGAACGGATAAAAAGAGAAGGAGGTCTACCAGCGGGCAAGTTGAATACTACCGTCTTACCTGTAGGTGTCTTCTGCGTGACCTTCTGGACTTGTGTAGTCTTTTGGATCGAAGATTGCTTGCGAGAAGCCGGGCTAGGGCGTCGGCGAGTGTAGCTACCAGCAGTGACGGGGCTGACGGGGCCAAGTTTAATCTGACGAACCTTTTTCGAAGCCGCCGTAGATTCCGAAGGCGAGTCGGGAACTTTACGTTTCAAAATAGACTTGACCGGCGGAACTGCGCGGGGTGCCGTCGAAGTTTTGGCTACACAAGACAGTGAGACAGAAGGCTCGGTTGTCTCGAAAAGAGGCACGAACCTTTTGGTGAGACAGAGCCGCCCGACTGAACGTCAGCGGCAAACTTGGGACCAAAGAGTTTGGCCAAGTAGTCCACGTCTTGGGCTGGTCAAAGCAGAAGTTTAGCTTCCGACTGAAGAAAAGGAGAGGTTCACGAACCAGAAGTTTTGGATCCCGCTGACGGACCAGCCATGACGAAATCCTCGTCAACCGACGGAGAAGGACTTGTCACTCGGAGTGATAGTCCCTCCGGAAGTGTCATGCCGAAGGTAGCTAAAACAAAGTTGGCAGTCAGAAAGAGTTAACGGCCGACCGAAGAAAGACTAGCGTACATTCGAGGATGTCCTGTTTTACGTACCAGATCCACTGGAAACGGAGGGGGATGTCCTCTGGCTTGAGTAAACTGGGGAAGGTCTAAAAGGCAAAAGAAACAGACTTGATCAGCAACTAAGAAACGAGAAACGAAAGAAAAGAGAGCTTACGCGACGCGAAGGATAGGCCAATTCGGTGTTTTCCTTCGGAATCTCAATGAAGTACTTTGGAAGTACCGGAGGATCTTCGAACTCGGGACACGCCTCGCCAGTAGGCAGAGGGTCCTTGAGAGGCTCTACGGCCAGGAGAGTCTGCTGCTTCAGATAGCGATCCATCTGAACCTAGAAAAGCGATTTAAAGGAAGGACAAGAAGAGACAAGTAAGACGAACCTTTTTGACCTCTAAGGCCGACAAAGACTCTTCATAGACGTCTTCATGATAGCAGCCGTTTGCCGCCGGGAAATCTTGAAGGGTCCGACGAAAAATGGGATTGTCCTTGAAGAACCGGAGGATGTGCATCTTGAGGGCTAGGATGGGTATCGGTTCGGAGTACGAAGGGTGCATCCACCAGTGCATGTAGTTGTCCTGTCCGGCGGAAAAGTCAGTACAACGGAAGAGGAAACAAGAGAGACCGACCATGGCAGTAGCGACCATCGCGAACAAGATGGCTTGGTATTTTGGGGACAGTCTTTCGACCGTCGGAGGGTCAAACAGAAAAGGGTACCAGATGGCCAGCAGGAATAGAGCGCGCCAAGGTTCCCGGTCATATCCGAGCACCGAAGGAATGTCTACCAGAGTACGATTAGTCGAGTCCGCCGGTACCAAGAGTCCGTAGCCAGCAGAAAGCTTCGCCTTTTTGAAGGCGTCGGAGAAAAGTTGCAGTGAGGAGCGGGAAGACGACGATGATGACGAAGACATAGTGACCGAGGAGGGAAAAACTTAAAATCTGGGTGAATTTCTGGGTCCTTTTATACAGCTGGAAGGTCAGGGTTCAGGACTCCGGAAACAAGGTCCCTCGGGTCCATGACATAAAGAGAAGACGCTTTAGCCGACGTGAAGAAATTAGCCGACGTGAATAGGTCAAAGCAGCACCTATTTGGGTCGCCACAGTCCATTTTTGGTAATCCGGAAAATGGAGAGAACATAGAATTCTTGGAATTTCCACCGGAAATTTTAATATTCTGAAACATGTCTGGGTTTTTTGGGGCTTCTGATCCGAAAATTCCCGCGGAACCTTCCGTTCATTTACCAGAATTCCAGAGACATATAAAAACAGACATGCAGAGTGGCTCAATAGGAGTGCCGAGATGCCGGCTGACCAACAGTGGCGGGAAAATCTTGGGTGGCTGATCAGATGTGGCTGGACCCTGCAAAGGAATAAAGACCCTTGAGAATAAAGACCGGCGGTGTATACTCTGGACGAGTCAGTCGGAGAGAAACTTCCAAAACGGGTATATTCAAAGAAAACCTTATTTTGCACCGGAACTTTGGTGCCAGGCAAGGGACTTGTGAAACTGTAGCAAGGATGAAATTGCCTAATTTGGGTTGCCCGATCCAACAGAGGGAGATCTTGTGGTGCAAAAACCTTAGTGTCCACAGTGTCCACGTGACTTGGGAAAACTGTACCAAGGATGACCGGGGACGGTCAGTATTTCAGTAAGGGGGAGATGATACGCCTGGCAATATTCCGCCTGGTAATTTTAGCGATATTTTCCGTTCGATCCTCATTTCCGAGGGTCGTAACCTTATAAGAATATACCTCTGGGAAGCATCTGTCCGAAGGAAGACTCTGTACAGGCGGAACGCTGTATCAACAGCTCCCCTGTATACTCCATTCACCAGAACTACTACCTACCTATCCTACCGATCAAGTGATTTATTTCCGGCGGACGCCATATTTTCGACTGCACATGATTTCGACGCACATCCGGCGGAAACGGTTATCTATGGTACCCATCCTCCGGAGCTATCTCGTGTGGCTTGTAACTATACAGTACCATCTTATCTAATATTTTCTAGGGTATATAAACCGTAGATTATCGTAGTAGACCTCAGCTTCTTCCCCGCTGGACATTACCTGTCTAGTTTCTTAGATAGCTCAGGGTTTTCCCTACCAAAGATAAGAGTTGGAACTAAGAGAATATAAAGAGTTTTAAAAGCATATAGACCCAGTGAACTAAGTTGAGAACAAGCCCTAGTAACCAGCCAAGAAGTTATCCAGTGTCCAGACCTAGTTTTCGTGTCAAAGTCTTTATCCCTTTTTAAACTCAAACCCTCTCTGACTACTGTCATTAAACACTACTACCCAAAAGAACTATCTACTGTCTTCCCTCGGTAATTTGGTCTCCGACGAAACCTTACCTTCCGGCGGAACGTTCCCATCTCGATTTCAGAAGGATTCTTATACTTCGTCACCCGAACTCACCCTGACTACTGTGTTTTTGAGGTTTAGAGGAGAGTAGAGTTTGAGGTTTATATTCATAAACCTTTTTCTTTTGTTCTGCTTCGATCGCATAGCAAGTCTCTCAACGTACCCAGCCGATGCTGTAATACTTTTGCAAAAGTACCCCATAAGTAGCCTCCACGGGTTTTTGCAAAAGTGTACGAGAGATGTTTGCAATGCTTTTGCAAAAGTAGTTGTCATTGCAAAAATTATGTCTTTTACGGGGACTTTTTGCAAAAGTTGCTCCAACTAAAAAAAATAATTTCAAGTCCAAATGATGCCCTTTTGCCTTATTTGGGGTACCTTGACCATTGGCAACTGAAATTGCCTGTTTTGCAGGTGTTTTGAAGGTAGCTAAGTCACCAGAGCTAGTTGGAGCCATTTGTAAACATGAACAAATAATTACATGATCTGCACCCAAAGCCTTTTTTAGCATAAATAACCTTCCCTTACCCTAATCCTAAGCCCTAACTCTAACCCTAACCTAACCCTAACCTATCCCTAACTATCCCTAACCTATCCCTAACCCTATCCCTAACCCTATTTGAGCCTGATTGCACTCTCGTATACTTTTGCAAAACCTGTGGTGGCTACTTACGGGACCTTTTGCAAAAGTATTACAGCATCTGGTGACGTACCGAGAAATTGGAAGGCCAGGAGTGCCCCAGTGTTAGGTGCATATGCGCATCCAAAGCTGAACGCTATCAAAAACAAGGCACCGGCATGAAGAATCTGTAAAATGAGTCTTGACCTTTTGATTTGATAGGAACAATCTCAAAATGACATACCCATGTTCGACCGTATATTTCGGAAAGTGCAGCTAACACCAGAGGCTGAAGGCTTACCATCAGGAACAATGCACACAAGAAGTAAGAAGTTTAAACATACCCCAAATGCGAAAGACAGCAGAAAAATACTAAGCGCCAAGGCGGTTATGGTTGTCGATGTTATCCCGTACTGTTCTGCTATCTTAGAAAGACCAGGGGCCAACATGGAACTCGCTAAAGGCGGGATGAAGGTGTACAATGAGACCTATTCACAAAAATAAAATTCGAAAGTCCGTCGGAACATGGGAACTACACGCACTATAGAGACCATAGTCCACTGAGGAAAAGGGTGAGTGAGAATGTCGTCTTTTGTGGAGAGACGTGGAGGAAGCGGATTTAGTCGGCGTCATTGAGTGACTTTGTCTTTACGCAACGTTGACCGAAGCAAATGTTCAGACCGACTGGGTGGACGAGTGGTAGTGTTGTTCATGTTATTTGAAGAGACAGACGAAGAGAGGTGTTGAGACGAAGACGAAGTCACTGAGAAGTTGTTAATGGTAAAAATCGTGGCACTCACGGTAGCGTTGTGTAACGTAGGCAAGCTCGGGATCATCTATATACCGAACCTGGTGGAAATTTGTTCGGGTTATAACATGTGTATTAAAGAGGCATGGCAAAAGGCATATGGGTTCTCGTGTATCAGGCGTGAGTCCAGTCCGTTCAAGTCATGAGACGTAGGTACAACCAAAAGTTCCTTCGGACATGTTGGATAACGCGTTCATGTCAATGGTCTTGATATTGATGCGAGGTTGCGGCAAAGCAGAGATCATATCTACAAGATAGCAAGGCACACGATTTAAGCACAACTTAAAACGTAGATCATTAGATACTCGCCTCCTCTGTATGGATCCGAAAGCGACATTAAACCCGAACCGACAGCCATAAAGGCATTCTCGAAACTTGTCAAAGGTACATGGCCGGGATATGCTGGTGTACTTGCTGAGTTGATGGACCGCAAAAAAAGAGTACACGGAGTCTTTGAGGTGTTTTTAGAGAAAGGCAATCCATGAGTTCAACAACATGCACCTGCCTACGTTTCATTGATTAAAGCCTTGACACCTGACCGACGTTAACGGCCATGGTCAAACGTTGTGAGCAGCACTGAGCTAGCTCACAGTGACAGACGCTAAGTCAATGTCACACTAGGAACCACTGGAAACTGGATACGAAGATCATAAGACGAGATGGAAGGAAGAACAAAAGAACGAAAGCGTGAGAACCAGTTCCTTGATTATATTTACCTGTTCGATAGCCGCCATCAATTTGCAGGGGAAACCCGGACCGACCAGACCCGTAATTATATATATTACTAAGTAATTCTATTATCAAAAACCAAACCAGTCATCACTTTCACTTAACGTTCCCTCGAAAGCTCACCTAGACAATACAAAAAAAATCCGATATAGAACGAATCCTCATTTCATTCGGACTCGTAACAGCTCTATATTTATCACTGTGCTGTATACACGTAGCCACAGTTGCTGCACCAGATACACTATTACTTTTGCAAAAGTACCAGACAGTTAGTCCGCACGTGTTTTGCAAAAGTTACGGGCAATACTCAACCTGAAAAAAACACTTGTTAGAGTTAGGGTTAGAGTTAGGGATAGGTTAGGGATAGTGTTAGGGATAGTGTTAGAGATAGTGTTAGGGTCTGGTTAAGGTTAGGGAAGGTTATTTATGCAAAAAAGAGGGGTTTTGCGATATTTTAGGTATTTGTTTGTCTATGTTTACAAGAAGTGTTGGAATGGCTCACATTAGCTCTGATGACAAATTTACCCTTGGAACACCTGCCAAATAGGGAATTCCAGTCTAAGAGGGTCTTGCTAACCCAAATAAGGCAAAAAAACAAGGTTTTAATGCTAATTTCTGGAAATTATCATTTGGATCTACTTTTGTAAAAGTAGTCTTTTTTGGGCTTTTTTAGTGCTAAAAAACCCTTGCCCGTGACTTTTGCAAAACACATGCGGACTAACTGTCCAGTACTTTTGCAAAAGAATTGGGGTATCGACTGGTTGCCACAGCTATCTACACCACTATGTAGTCATACTGATATCACTGCCTTGTCATTGCTGTATGTTTCCTATCTCGTATTATATTGGACTCAGTAGTATAAGTACTCTCTGTGTTGTACCCAGTACTGTAGAGAATCTTATCCTGGCATCTGTTGCTTGATTCGTCTCTCACCACTGCTGCTGCTCATCTGTTGAGCCTTACTGCTGCTATAGAACTGTCGCATTAGTTGCCTAGTTCTGATACGAGACTCACTATATATAGTCCTCATTTGCCCTATGGTTACTTCTAGAACCTTTAATAGGTTTCTAGAACAATACTAATTAACGTAAACATCAGTGGACTCGCAGGTTTATAGCAGCATATAGAAGTGTATAGAAGTGTATAGGAAACATAGAGCTATACCCTCTATAAACATTGAAGGTGTATAGAAAAAGGGGGGCATGCATTGTCGCTATACCGATGTATAGCAGACATAGATTTTTCTAAACACCTATACAGATATACTTAATATGTCCATTTCTGTCACCAGATCTGCTATACATATATACCACTTGACCATTCATAAGGATTCTATACAACAAGATTTCATTTGTACAATTGTCTGTACTATACATAAACCCATAAACTAATTGGACATTACGAGTTCATCATTCTCATCTACCCCTTCTTGTGTGGAACGGAGAAGCGCCTTAGACGACTCTGGTAAATAAAATTCTGCATAGGCCACTATCTCCTCATATTTGCTGTTGGATAACTTGCTAGTAAACTTGTCAAAGTAATGGTTGACAGTTCCTGGCACCCCAATAAGCTTGACTAAAGCTGGTAGGACTGTTGCACACTGCTTGTTTGACTCGCTTTTCACTGTCGCTGTCAATATTGTCCTCAGATTTGATCTTGGGCTTGACACCATCCTTTCAGATAGTGAGAGCGCGCTTAATCTAAAATTAATTATGAGCTACACTGTATAAATTGCAGGAAATGACATACACACTGCTGCAGCACTCAAGGCCAATGCCCCCACAGGATGGCTGAACCAAACATATTTCCCACTGTCCCGCATCTTGTAAAGATGATAGGCAAGCATTTTCGAAAAAACTTTGCTCTTGAATAGGCTGGAAGGTTTGGTCTATACAATACAGTTTCATAAAGTTAACTTGAAGAAACAAGACATAGAGAAGAATACGCACTGTATCATCACTGGGCAACTCATACAGAATTGACATACCATCGAGTTGTTCCTGCACCCAAACCTTCCTGTGCTCGGTTGTATCAGAATCCTCCTCCGGTATAACCTCCTCATTCATTTTCTGTTCGACATACAAAAGGGCTTTCTTATTGGCCAAGTCGCTCCGGTAGGTTGAGAGTGCCGCTTGTGCCTAATAACAAAAAGAACATATCAGACTAGTCAATAAGAAAATTTTTCTACTTACAACGGACTGAATAGCTGGGTGGTTAACACGCTTGCAAGTCGCACCATCTACATCATGGTATTGAGCTGGTAGATGGTCAAACCATTGTAACCAAGCGTTCCAGACAACAGAGGCGAATTTGGAATGGGAGAAACTAGAAAATTGCTCCTTTACCACGCCTTGCCAGCTGTACAGCTCTGGAAGGAAGTGGTTCTCCCAAATTTGTTTGTCTTGGGGATAGACAAAAGGAAGATTCTTTGAAGACGGCACGTTACGTCTGCCAGGAATAGATCCAGGTGTTCTTTTCACACGATCCTTCCTGTCTATTTCCGCAACGTTGGCAGGAACAAACTTGACGTTGACGACCGCCTATGGTGTTTTCAGCCCTCTGCAACAATGAAGCCGGATCCCTTACCTGTTTGGGGTTATGTACACCAACTTTGCTCAGCTTAGTCTGACGACTCATCTCGGTGACTTCAGCACTTTCCTCAACATCAAACTCGCCAACCACTCTGTTGCTACTTTGGGTTCTGGTTGAAGTGACAGATGATGAGGACGTTGCTGCACTTCTGTGTCTGTAGACTGTCTTCCAATCCTTGTCCAGACCGCCTAGAGTAGCCTTCACTCGCTTCTTCGACCTACGATGCCATCAAGAAACAGGCCTTCGCTACAATGTAATTGGCAACTTACTGTTCATTAGTGATGTTAGACCCAGCTTGATGCTTCACATTTTTGAGTGGCTGGACTTGTTGTTGAGGTTTAATAGTGTGGGTTGCAATAATTTCCTGGCGAATAGCGAGCTTAGCTTCCTGTTGAACGGTGAGTAGATAAATACACATTTTATGACCAGAAAACTGACCTTGGGCTCTAACGGTCTTTTTGTAACCTTAGAAACTTTTTTTGCAAAACCACCGTCGCTACCATCATCATATTCATACTCCTCATCCTCATCTCTATAATCCTCGTTCTCATCATTATCTTCATCAAACTTGGCAGCTCCGAGCATTGCTTCATCATCTGACTCTTCGAGGTTATCATCCATTTTGTTCTCTGGTTCTACCTCCACCTCCATGCTATTGTCAAGACCTAGATTCCGCGAGTCGCGAGTAAGTCGTCAACGAGAAAGGTTTGAGAATCGCGAGAATAAGTCCCTGGGTTATTAACCAGACTAGAGTAAGGACTCTACAATATACGCTAAGGTTTATATACTATAAAGTAAGGAGTATGATTGATCTAACTGTCAAAGAGGTGCTTTAGCCATTGG
>ML179763.1:0-53354 GCA_004369135.1 Dendrothele bispora CBS 962.96 | reverse complement strand
CAGAACTTTACAGATGGTCTGTTGAGATGTTTAGAGCGGAGTGTGGAAGATTTCGAAAGAAATGAATACTCACTAACGTTACCCAAGTCCTCGCAAGCCTCCTTGACACGGGCAGAGAGTGTCTTCTCGCCCTCGCGGACCCAAACACGAGGATCATAGTACTAGAGTCAACAAATATCAGTATCCTTCCCTTGAATGTGAGGCAAATGTTCTACCTTCTTATTAGGCTTGTCAGGGCCTTCGGGATTTCCGACCTGGCTATGAAGATAGTCCTTCTTCTTCTCAACATATTCCTATGCAAGACGATGATAATGAATAATTTTGAATGGGACAAGGATGTCGTCGAGTACATACGCGGATACCATTGAGATAAGCAAATTGAGTGTCAGTGTCAACGTTCATCTTAACAACACCATTGACGACGGCTGTCTTGATTTCCTCCTTGGTCGATCCTGAGCCACCGTGGAACACCAGGAACCTACGTTCCAAGTTAGGCAAACTGGAACAACATTACACTAGATACAGCACTTACAAAGGCTTCTCTGGGCTCCCACCTAATTTCTGACGGGTGAATTCCTGGTGCTTCGCAAGCAAAGCCGGCTGGAGTTTGACATTCCCGGGTTTGTACACCCCGTGAACGTTTCCGAACGCGGCCGCGATACTGAAACCAGGACCGATCTTAGAGAAAGCGTCGTACACATCCCAAACATCTTCGGGCTGTGTGTACAAGCTGGCGTTATCGACACCGGTGTTATCTACACCATCTTCTTCTCCCCCAGTGATACCAATTTCCATCTCGAGCCAAATACCCATGGGAGCCATACGCTTGAAGTATTTGACACAGGTAGCGATGTTCTCCTCCTTGGATTCCTCGGAAAGATCAAGCATGTGAGAAGAGAAAAGGGGCTCGCCGTGCTCCTTGTAGTAGGCTTCATCCGCATCGAGCATACCATCGAACCAAGGTAAAAGCTTGGCCGCACAATGGTCAGAGTGCATGACTACGGGCACGCCATAGGCCTTGGCTACAGTACGAACGTGGAGTGCAGCGGCGACAGCACCGGCGATGGACGCTTGTTGCTTGTCGTTAGCGAGACCTTTGCCAGCAAAGTAGGCGGCACCGCCCTGGGATACTTGAAGGATGATAGGTGATTTGATGTCTCTGCGGATACGTCAGAAGACTGACATCTCACTGTCTGAGATGAACCAAACCTTGCGGCCTCCAAAACTGCATTAGCAGTAGAAGAAGAGGTGACATTCTGGGATCACGGTCAAAAATCCTGGGCAAGAGATGAAGAAGGGCTATTGCTTACGATTGCCTGATCGAAATCGATGGCCTCTCAGTTTCAATCTACATCCACCAATGAGATTAACTCACCGGGATAGCAAACTGCAGAGTGGAATGGTTAGAGAGATCGTCGATCGAACAAGTAGAACGCATACCTTTTGTTCTTTGGCATATTTGAAGAGTTTGACGACGTTGTCGCCAGTCAGAACTCCAGCCTATGGACAACAAATCGATAAAGAAAGATATTAGAGAGATGATGATAGCGATACATACAGGAACAATGTCGAGAAGACCCATGGTGGTTAACGTAGAAAAGCAAGATGAAGTGCCGGAATTGTCAGTGGTCACGCTTTTTGAACGGGGCGGATATCCGTCCGCAACTCGACGTCATATCCCTCCCTCGGAAAATCGATCAGATCATGAAATAATTTATTGCGCCCAAATTTCTACATTACGTCTCAATAATCTTAAAAATTAGTAAAGTCGTTATATATATTCCATTTTTTCAGTAGCCTTGATCATGTCTATGCTGGCCTGGTCTCGAGGCGTGATGGAGCATTTGAAAGGGTACGGGAAGCTACAACAGATATCGATTCATTTTGAACTCCAAATGCAATTGGTTTAGCACTGACCTGATCAAGTTATCGGAATAGACAGTATTGATGTCGATCTCTTTGCCAGTGGCATCTTTGGCCCTCCTGACGTCGAAGCAATGCAAGATAGCAGTCATAGTAATCCAAATGGTGTTGAGAGCGAGGTGGCGACCGGGACAGACTCTGCAGACAGAGTACATCAGCATGAACGTCAGGAATAGAGACATACGCCAATTTCACCTTCTACCGAAACCGAAGTGAGCAGACAATACAGGATCTTCAACACACTTGCCATCTTTGTTCAAGAAGCGCTCAGGTTTGAAGGCGTCGGGTTCAGGGAAGTGTTCAGGGTCGTGCAACATGGCCCACGCATTTAACTGAACGATGGATCCCTTGGGAATGAAGTAATTATCGTATACATCATCCTCGGTAGTCAGACGAGTCGCACCCATGGGCGACGCAATTCTCCATCTCATCATTTCTTGGAACAGGGCATCGACATAGGGAAGCTTGTCGCGATCAGAATAGTCGGGAAGTCTACCCCGACCGATGACTCGATCGAGTTCGTCTTGTGCCTTCTTCTGGACCTCTGGGTGGGTTGCGAGGGAGAGTAGAACGGTGTTCAAACTGGATCCAGTCTTAAAGTACAATCATGAGATGATAAAGAGAGCATCTTTCGATGGTTAACTTACAGTGTCTGCACCAGCGGAGTAGATAGAAGCAGCTACGTATTTGATGCGACCCTCGTCCTCCGGGTCGGAGCATTCCAGTAAACTATCGCGGGTCAGGGAGGGAGTAGCTGTACCATTTGCCTGTGGAAAGTTTATTTGCTTCAATATCGTGGTGTGGGGAGGGGACTGAGAACAACTTCACCATCTGTTCCTTTACGAAAGCGAAGGGAGCCTCGATCATTTCCTGGACGAACCTGGACGTTTCACGAGCATACTTCTTGAAGCCCATACCAGGAAGCCATTCGGGAAGACGAGCCACTATAGAGTAATTCATATGAAATCATCACCGTGACGAGGAAAAATACCTACACCATGGGATCATATTCACATAGAAAGCAGCAGGGTAAAACGCGGCAGTCCCCTTATTGACGGTAGTCTCAGCCAGAATGACATAGTGGTCATCGGACTCGGCGATCTCGTAGCCATAGGCAATGTCCATTGCTACAGCGGTAGTGAAACTAGATTGAAAATTCATAAAAGTGCATAATAGAAAAAGAAAGGAACTTGCTGTCGAATGTGATTATAGAAATTAGCGGGATCTTCAATGAGTTGCCTGAGATAGCGGTGAGAATTCTTCTTTTGCATGACGCGATAGTTGTTGGCAGCACTGGGACGAAGGCTGTAGTCCGCGACGCGACGTGTTTGACGCCATTCGTGACCATAGGGTTGAAGAGCCATGTTTGCTTTGTTGAAGTTCATCCTGAATTGAACTTTCAATATGACAATCAACGTTACGAGGGAAGTTATGCCGACACGCACAGATTGATCATAGGAATCTGAGGACGAGACGAGTATTTACTGCCTCTCCTATCCATCAGTTCTTTCGCAATGGAATGAGAGTTGACGACTATGATAGGTTGTCCAAGGACGTTCATAGACATTATGGGACCTGCGACACGCTCAAAACATGATGTCCACCTCGGGTACATATCGGAAACATACCATATTTCTTCCCCCATTCTTCGTAGACGAACCAAGGATGCTTGCTGGGCACGTCGAAGAGATTGCCAATGATTGGCCATCCCTTAGGACCAGGAGGAAGCTGTCTTCCTTTGTGGTTATAGAGAAGTTTGGTAGCAACAAGGGCAAGCGCGATGCCAATCCACTCTGTCCAAGTCAGTGCCATGATCAACAGTGAAGAAAAGATGCTGAGACCGACTGAAAGTACTTACTTTAATGTGGTATCTGATGAACTAGAAATACACGGCCGCAAATTGCGGATGCGAGCCGCTAAATATTTACCGGATTTAGTGGTGTTTGCCCGGATGGTACTGCGCCATTTGCACGTAGGACACCTAAGCGTCTCGCCCTAGCTAGATCAGACCTGCTCATCAATTCATACCCTAGTCAGACTTATTGTTTCCTGTTCAGTATACGATGATCTAATCCAGTACACACAACACAGATAACAAAGATACATATCACTCGTTCTCCATCTTCAATACTCCCGTTCGAATGTTTTCCCCTGATACTTCGACGGTCGCATATATGCCCTTCAGTAGAGAGGAAGGGTTGATAACCTGTGTCACTTGAACTCTCTTTTCAGACTTGAGTAAGTCAGCTTATTTCATGGGTGTGTAATCCACGAACCTTAGAGAACTGTTTCAATTTGCTTGGGAGTATCAGAACGTCGGGTGGATTCTCATCTATGTTTAGTCCTTTGGAATGTGTTACATCCAAGTTAACCTCGTTCGATACATCAAGGGGCACCGGAAACAACGGATAAAAACTGTTGAACAAGTGATCAGTTGACCTACTTCCGGATTTTTGGTTAAAATCGAACCTGCGTTGTTGCAAAATATGGCGACACAAGTTCCCCATCGTGTCTGATCCACTGTCATCGGGCGCCACTGGAGCCACCGATTCTACTTCCTCTCCTCGCTTCGGTAGTTCTTGAGTTTTGAGATGAAACAAGACGTCTACACTACTTGCACTAAATCGTATTCCATTTATTGAGAATACCGATGGGTTCGGAAGCAGTTTGATGCGCTTTGGAGAGGGCGTTCAATTCCCAGCTATCGTGGATAAATAACAACCTACCGCATGGGTGGATACCTCGAGCCCAAATTCACACTGAGGGAAGACGACATGAGAACTAATGAGGTCTCTAATACTTGGGATCAAAATGGCCAGTGATGTTGGTGAAGATGAAAGAAATTCGGAAAGTGGCTTTAAAAATATTCGGCGGAAGAACACAAGAGGCGTTTCATCTACCTCACCTCCGGCAATGTGAGGGTGACTGGAATCCACAAATGGGCCAATCTGGTTTTGCAATACTTGAGCTAAATGTGGAGTTCATGGAAGAATTCACTGACCAACACTACGACAGACGGTTTGTTGTTCTTCAACACCTTTAACAACGTTCTCCATGGTTTGTAATCCAGATCTGTATCTGGCGTAAAAGGACCGCAGCCTATATACATCGAAAAAGCGCCGGGTTCTCGTTTCAGTGATGGCATAACTTTCATAGGAGGGGGCTTTCGAAAAGTGAGTATGTACAAACTGACAGAACTAGAGATCAACTTACAACGATGATTTCTGATGCAGAAAACCAACTACCACCACCATTCCTTCCCTTTAGACCAACAATCGCACCCGGGAACAGACTGTAACCTCCGGCACCTTGCACACAACCCCGAATTTTCAGGCCTGGTTCCAGACGGACGGGAACGCGGGCACCGTTTGCTAGTATTCGCGATGTTTCGATTGCCAAATTGGCGTCCGTTAACTTGGCGGTGAACGAGGAGTTCTCTTGGTCGTGCACAATGCGCCCGACTACAATGATCTCTTCCTGTTTCAAAAACGTCAGCCGGAAATACAAGATATCAGTCAAGAACGATCCTCACATTCGTCAAAGAAGGGTCACCAAACGTCGTAACCTTATAGTAGTCTCGTATCAATTCTGCAACTTCGTCGATCTTGTCATCCAAAGCTACGCAAGAGATTGCATTTGGAAACAGGATAGACCAAAAAACGCGTGAAAGACGCACCATCGCCCCGCTCTCCAGGTCTCTCGTACATGTAACGATCTAAAAGACGCGTCAGTCGCAACGGAAAGACGCACATGATTGACGACTCACAAGCACGTTCCTTCCATTCATCTTTTCTTGGTCCTTCAAACGATATTGAGCTAGTACTAGGTCCCGTACCGTCATCATAAGACGGGCTAATTCCACTATCAATGTATTCGGATTTGACTGAGACATCCTCCGTCCGCAAATCCGTCCCAGAGGGCTGACCGCGGTTCATGAATGCTGGCAACCTACGTTTTGACGCGGTAAGGACCGGGGCAGCATTACGAGGATTAGTTTTTCTAGTGATATTCGCGGTTCTCTCTCGAGTTATTTTCTGTTTAACGGTTTGAAGCGAATCAAGTGTAAATACGAGCTCGTGCGCTCGAGCGGGTGTAGCGGAGAAAGTCGAAGCTTCCCATTTGAACTGTAATTCTTCCGGAGTGAGGTTGTAAATCCGACATACGTTTACACCTGCAATCAAACGATAAGGACTCTGGGTTTAAACCAGTACTAACATGACGCACATTCTGCCAACAACTTCGGGTCCGACGCGACCTGTTCACCCATACGACGAGCAATTTCATCCGAAATATCCCGATCCGCCATGAGAGTGTTTTGAACGAGAAAGATACAAAAAAAAAAACACGCTGGACGCGTGAAGATGATAGTACAACACAAAGAAGTAGATCTGTTTGCTTGTAGCAATGTTTGCAAACAACACGTCCACGCTCAACAACATCGCGCTAAAATTAGGAAGCATACGCGCTTTTATAATTATAGGTCCTAGCTAACCAACGATTGTAGTATGTAACACTCTGTCTTGTGGTACTGTTGTCACCCATCTATATGAACCCCTTTGGACCAAACTTTGAATAATCTAGTCACCCTCCTCTCAGTAAGATGCGATATCGTCCCCGAATCCCCTAAAAATATCTTCCAACTTCTTGCGATCAAGACCATGCCTTAACCTAAACTCAACCTTGAAAGGAAGAGGCTGAGGATTTAGTTCATCCGTGAAAGCCATCGAATCGATAGGCTCGGTCTGAAGGATATCGAACACCCAGAATAGCAGGGCATTCGTGAGGAACAATGACCGATTAGCCAAGTGCTGACCGGGGCAAATCCTACGAGACCTGTCGGGAAAAACACAAAACCAATAAGACAATGATACTCACCTCCGTCCAAATCCGTACGGATACGACTCCATATCCTTGCGAATTTTGCCATTTACATCTAACCAACGTTCTGGCTTGAAGGCATCGCCATCGGGGAAGACCGCTGGGTCACGACAAAGAGACCAGTGACTTCCTTGGACAATGGCACCTGCAGGGATAACATAGTTTTGCTGAAGGAGACTCAGAGTAGGACCGGATACTACGAGGGGAAGAAAGAAAATAACATACCCATCTGACTTCCTTAGAGACCCTGTGAGGGAAACCACCAGGAAGCACGGGTCGCCACCTTGCGACTTCGAGGATGAAAGCCTGAAGTTGGGGTAGCATGCCGTCGTGTCGGAATGTAGGAGGGTGCTCGGTACCGACGATGTTGTCTAGTTCCTCCTGGACTTTTTCGAGCTTGTCGCGAAAAAGAGCAGCGGCCATAACGGCGGTCGAGATACCGATAGCAGTCTAGAGGAGGAATTCAGCAAGATCAGTTGATGTGTTTTGGACCAGAGCTTACGGTACTACTTCCTGCTCCAAACATAGCACCAGACAGCGACATAATGTCCTCCGCATCCAGATCAAAATCCTTAACATTTTCCAACATGTACTTTGTCAGTGATGGAGGTGCGATACCAGTAGCCTGGTTTTGACTTAGTATAAGGAACCAAACAAGACAAGGTACATAACTTACCATCTCTTTCCTGACGACATCGACCGGCTCATTTAACTCAAATAATTCCTGTTTCCTAACTTCCTTCAAGTCCGGTGCATAAAAAGGAATGTGTTTCAACCAGTGATATTTCTCTACGGCGTATTTTCCAGGAACCATAGCCGCAAATAGCCTGTCTCTAGACCTTCGAGTTTGGTCAACAGCCGGATCCCGATAATCAGTCGGTGTGCGTTTACCAAAGGTCAGGGTGAGGATGACAGTGGCGGCGTAAGTCCCGGCATGCCATTGGTGTCGTTCAGGTTCCTCCAGAATATTGAATATCATGGATTTCGCGCTTTTCATTTGCAGAGGTGCAAAGGTCTTGACTGCTCGTAAGGACAAAAAGTTATTAAGAATCCTGCAGGAGAGATGCTCAGTGCGTATGCGTCATAAGAACTTGAAAAAGAACCTACTTGCGGTATTTCCGCAAATTAGGACCCGAGCTCATGGTGACAATGCGGGTGTTCCGGGCTAGGATCTCATTGGCAGCAATCCAATGTGGACGGTCAATTGTCGAAGCTCCCTCTATTGAAATTTCAGATGAAATCTACAGTTTTTGCATGCCTCGAACTAGACACTCACGCTTAACCAAGAGGTCCACACAAGCCTAAATGATCCCAGTGAGACTGAGGATCAGAAGAACAGAGAGATGACAGAAAGATACGTACAGCATAATCACCAACAATGACCGTTATATCCGACACTGACGGTCCTTTTCGCATGGTGATCAAAGGTCCAAATTCCTTCATCCAGTCATGGAAATGTCGGTAAGCACTGCAGACTCCGCTAAGATGCCATAAGATTGTGAGAGACAGAAAGGACAACGCACAATTCCCTCGGCCAAGGTCGATTTGGTGACGGAGGTAAGAGGCTAGCATCGATTTTACGCCTTTGCAGGAAAACGACAAGTCCGATTATAACAGCGGTGAAGGTAAGGGCTCCTAGATGAATTATTGATCTAGGGTTTGATGTAACGGCGTCGGAAAACATGGCGCGAATGAGCAGAATCGAGAACAAGATCCTAGGCCTAAGTACCTACATGTTGGACTGGTCAACTGCTTTACGGTCACGGGCTTCCCCTCGACATGCGGGCGCACGACGCGACGCATTTCCGGAAATGATGGTGCGGGCACAGCCGAGATATAGCCCTATCGATTCTGTTTTACATAGCCTAGTGACCTAGTCCTAAGCTCTTGAAGGGTCACTCACAATAAGGAAGATACTACGTACCGAGACCGAATGCTCACAGGCCTGCGAGGCTAGGAGTCAGGACTGCTCGTTTGAGTGTTGGACGAATATCTCCTTTAGGAGAGACTCGGAATTGCGCATCAAACATTTCATCATCTTCACAGCGGGACACAGTTCGAACGGTTCTAACAGTTGGATACTCTGCTGCACTTCCAACTCGATATGCATATATAGACGTTTGGTCAGAATTTAGAAAAAGAGTCTTATAAATATATGTCTAAGCAGTATCAGTACCGTTTGAGGTCGAAGTACAAATTCGAAATTACAATGTTTAAACTTCATCTTCCATCACAATTTCGGTGCACCTAGTCACTTCTTCTCACTGAGCTCAGCGACTCCAGGAAGAACCTTTACGAGCTCAAATTAGAGACACAAGTCTTCAATATATAAACGGGACCATTCGTACCTTGCCTTCCAGAAGTTCCAAGCTGGCACCTCCGCCAGTACTGACATGGCTGAGCTTATCTTCGCATCCACGCTGAGCGGCTAAAGTGGCGGTGTCACCTCCGCCAACGATGACGGTGGCGCCCTTTTGAGCTGCTTCGATGTTTGCGTCCAAGAGGGCAGCGGACCCTTCAGCGAATGCAGGGAATTCGAAGACACCAGGAGGACTGCAGGACATTAATGAGTCAAGAGAAGCAAGAAAAGAAGTCTCTGGCCACTGACCCGTTCCAGAGGATGGTCTTGGCCTCTAACACAGTTTGCTTGAAAATTTCACGACTCTTAGGACCGGCATCGAGACCCATCCAGCCGTCGGGAATGCCTTCAGTCTCAGTTGCAGAACCTTTCTGTAGAACACGGGCACGGTGATCAAAATACGATACGGAACACAGAATGTTCCGCGTACCGTTGCATCTTTGTCAAACTTGTCCGCGGTGATGAAATCGATGGGGAACACGAGCTTGACGTTATTCTTCTTTGCTTTCTCGACGAGTCCCTGGACCTTTTCGGATCCTGCCTGGTCAAAGAGCGAGTTTCCAATCTACGAAATGCATTTCAATATCCGGAATATCAGTCCTAATGTCTTATATAAATTTTACCGAGATGTTTTCGAGGGTCTTCTTGAAGGTAAAGGCCATACCACCGCAAATGATCAATGAATTGACCTAATTCATGGTAGCAGTTGAGACAATGAAAAACATGGGAAGTAGGGTATATCCACCTTATCCAACATGTTCTCGATCAACAAAATTTTGTCAGAGACCTTGGCACCGCCGAGAATGGCTAGGAAAGGACGTTCGGGATTTTCAAGAGCCTTTGCAAAGAATTCCAACTCCTTCTTCACCAGGAAACCAGCGGCTCTTTGAGGCAATTTTACCCCAACCATACTCGAGTGTGCACGATGGGCAGTACCGAAGGCGTCGTTGACATAAACATCACCAAGTTTTGTAAGACCCTCTCTAAATTCAGTGACCTTGGCTGGGTCAGCTTTAGTCTTTGACCCGTCCTTGTTCTTGACAGAGCCTTCTTCTTCGATGTGGAAACGAAGGTTCTCGAGCAGGATGACGGAGCCTTTAGAGGCGGAGTTTACAGCGTTCTCGACCTCGGGACCAACACAATCGTTCAAAAAGGTGACGGATTTCCCAAGCTGTTTCTCGAGTTCGGAAGCAACGGGCTTGAGAGAGTACTTGTCAATGACCTTGCCATCGGGACGACCGAGGTGGGACATGAGAACGACGGCAGAGGCACCTAGCGGGAGATCGGACGTTCGAACGCAACCAAAATACTTGAGATCTCCTCACCATTTTCGAGGGCGTATTTGATGGTAGGCAGAGCAGCCACGATACGCTATCGACGAGTTAGTGGCTGACAATATCGGACGAAAATGAGGAGAGATTTACAGCAGGATTGGTTATTTTTCCATCTTGGAGGGGAACATTGAAGTCAACACGGATGAGAACACGCTTTCCAGTGAGGTCTAGATCAGTAATGGCAAGTTTGTTGGAGAGAGACATGGTGGTTTGAGAGAGGTATGATCGATAAGTAATGAGGTCATCATTTATCGTTACGGTCTAGTCGAGTCGCGACCCGTGCGCGTCAGTGCATCCGGAGCCTTGACTCCGCGGCACCGGTGCGACTTCAGTGGACTCTTTTCCAATCATACATAGCACGTGTCCGCGTCACCTCTTCTTCATTCTCTACGACATGAGCGAGTATTGGGTTTCCAAGAAGAAATACTATTGCAAGTACTGCGAAATATACATTGCAGACGATGCACCCTCACGCCAACAGCACGAGAATGGACTTCGACACAAGGGAAATAGGGATAGATTTATTCGCGGCCTGTACAAGGACGGAGAGAAGAAGAAGAAGGATTTGGAAGAAGAGAAGAGGGAAATGGTGAGAGTAGAAATGGTGCGTGTGCTTGCCCTTGCGCAAAAATGCATTCATCCTCACTGTATTTTACTTTCCGATGCCTCCAATGTACAGGCTGCGCAAGCTGCATTCGCCCAAGACGTCGGTGCTGGTCGCGCAAAAGCTGCTACTCCCGTTGCTTCCAGTTCTACGTCGTCCAAAAAGCCTCCACAGAAACCTTCGAATCCTTTCGCCGATTACTCAACTGCTGCCTCTCTCGGATATACAGACCCTGATGCTGAACGTATCGCTGTAGAGAAGGAGCGGCACAGGACACAAGGTATCGCTGGCGCATGGGAGGTTGTTGAATCCAGCTCTCAACAAGAAGAAGATGAACAACAGCCCCAGGACGAATCCTCTACAAAGCGTCCTGCGGAAACCTCAGTTGACGAAGAAGACACCCGACACTTCAAACTTCGGAAAAAAACACTAGGTACTGGGCTTGGAGAGATATATGATCCTGGTGTCATTACATTAAAGCCGAAAACAAAGCCGCCTCCCGTTGAATACGAAGCTAAATCCTCTTCAGCTCCATCAACCTTCTTGGTACCCGCATCGACATCCTATGCAACTGATTTGGGACCGAAACCCACGAGCGTCCCGAAATGGGGCAAAATAGAGTGGAAAAGGCCCGGGGAGAAAGCCGTGTCCGAAAACGAGAGTGGGTCAAATGAGGTTGTTCAGGATGAGAAGAAACCTCCGACGGATGTCGTTCTCAACGAGCTCGAGGTAGACAATTCTCGCATTGAACGGACTAAAGCTTCTGAATCCGAGGTCCCCAAAATCAAGACTTCGGATGGCGAAATTTTACCCAAGGTGGAGTTAAACGAGCCTCCTATACCGACACCAGCAGGGGGTAGTTTATTTAAGAAACGGAAGGCACCCACTGGCGGAGGAAGACGACAGCCTACATAGTTAATTTCGAGCATGGTCACTGTCCCTGCCTTCCCTAGCCATGGTCATCTGTAATTTAGGTTGTTGTATTCTGAATGTTGCGTGCGAGGGATATCGAGAAATATCTTAGGCTAACATACATGCTTTGTCCATCAAACGGCCGTGAGCAGTTTTTGTCTCAAGGGAAGGGACACATAAGAGAGTAAAAATAAGAGAGTGGTTCCTAAGACATCCAACAGTATGTAGTTATAAAGTATTAACAGTCCACGAAAACTAACATAAACATCTAACATGATCAGTACCCGCCGAACCCGGTCATCGCTGGAGGTATTCCATTCATAGGAGGAGCTTGTCCAGCAAATCTACAGGAAATGGATGAAGGTCAATTCTAAGACTTCAAGATGAGGGGAAGAACCTTACCCATTCGTCAAAAGCAAAGTGTTACCGAAACCGCCAGGGTTAATGATGGGAACCTCAGCTTCTGCTTGTTCCTTTTGCTGGGTCTTTGACGCAGCTTCTTTCACCTCCTTCTCAAGCTGCCGTAACTAAAGGAATTGAAATGTAAATCTCTGCCCTTCGTCTTTTTGTGGTATCAGCATACCTTATCGACCAGTGATCGCGAAATTTGAATCTTGTATGGCATGTAGAAATCATTGAGACCGTGCTGCCATGAAAGCTCCTCGACAATATCTGACCGCAAAAGATCGAAACAGATATACAGCATCGCAGCAAAACACTCTTTGTTTCCAATGTCAACAAAGTACGAGAGCAATTCCTCGGCAACTTCTGTTGACCCGGATACTGCAGCGGTTATCATAGCATCCTTGTAAAGCTTGTCTTGCTTTGACAAAGAGAGCGACTCTTCCCAACGTGAATTTTTCTGGTGAAAAAATGAGGTAGTGAGTGATCTGACAAGATGACTCCACTGACCTTGTACAGATGTGCTGCGAGTCGCCGGAACTCCAGTAATTCGTGCTTTTCCAGTCTCTGAGCAAGGCCGATGTTGTTGAAGTTGTCGAAACTGTCGATACTGTCACGAAGGGTTTTGTAGTCCTCCTCTTCGATCAGTAAGTCGTTGTAAGCATCGTTTACGGCTTCGATGTTAAGCTGTGATAGCACACTAAGTCTCAACTCCTACAGGACAGAGAGTGATGAATACTAACGTGTTGGACGGCGATGAGATATGACCGAATGAGCGGGATATGGTCGATTTGCTTAAACATTCTAACAACCCGAGAGTGGTCGATACGAGGAATGAGAACGGAGAGTAGATCTGTGAGTAGAGTTGGTTGTTCGTGCAAATAGAAGTCCAAGGCTTTGTAATAGCTGACCGGTATCATCAGTAATTTAGAGCAGAAAAGTCTAGCAAAATAACTCACATCTCCACGTTAGCGACTCGTACTACTACGTCCTTGAACTGATTGTGTTCCCAAGCATCCGCGGAACGTTCGATCATAGCCAGAGAAGCATTATCCTGGAAGAAATTTAAGTCAAGCTTTTACTAGGCGAATCAGCACAACTCACAAATTCATCGTACTTGATATATAGGAATACCAATTCTGGCCAAAGATGTGCTTTCTCTGTAGCCCTAATGACCTATCATTTCCATGTAAGTTGATAAATTATCAATGACGTGAGAGTAAAATTACCTTGGGAATATTGATACGGGCAACAAAAAGTTTCAAGTGTTCCATGACTAGAAAACTTGTTGAGTCTTTATGACCTCTGTCTTCGGCAAGGAAACTTACGTTTAGCAGGCTTGTACTTGCTTAGAAGGATCGACAGCTCGGTGAAAATACCCATGTGAGCGCGCTCTAGGCTGAGACCAGCCTCCAAAAGAGTGATGACCTCTTCAAAGTAACCCCGGCGTTCGTACATCGCGATGAGGGCCCCGAGCTCCTCCTAATCGAAGACATCGCAATTAGATTCTGCTTTGGGTCTGTAGAAGAAAATAACTTACTGCATGGACAACGATGTTCAAACCACAAATTTGTGCCTGTGAGGTGGTATTAAAAATCCGTTAATCTGCGTCAATTGCAGCGACATACCAGACGGAATTCTTGCTTCTCGATACAAGCCGTATGAACTTGTTTCCAAACCCTAGCAAATGGCTTAGTCATTCTCCACAATACCAGACGCAGTCATCACCCACTGAGTATTGCCGGCTTTGCGTGCACTCTCTACAGCAGCTTGGTTCTCGCCGAGATAGATGAGCGTAGTAGCTAAACGAGCCCAGTTGTTAATACTGGTGAACAGCAACTTCGCGGCTTGATACAATTCGTCTTCGAAACACTTTTCACCGACCTCGAGGATGTCGGCAACGTTAGTCATACCCAAGAAGTCCTCCATATCGTGTAAACGGTCAGTCTTTGCATAGGCATAAGCAAGCTCTGTGTCGATCTTGGGTTCCCTCAAGCTCTTCCTAGCCATCTGCAAGAAGCGAACCAAGTCGTCATGCTTGCCGGCACGGTTTGCTATCTCGATGACTTCCGTAAAGTTAGAAGGATCCTCGGCCTTGATATAGGAGTCTGATTTGGTCGCCGTTAGGATAGTAATTTCATACACGAGAGATGAACACACCAATAGAGTCTTTGATACGAAGACCATCCAATTGAGCCTTAGCAAGTCTACTCCAGACCTCGGGACGGTTGACTTTGTTTGCATAGTCAAGACCACGGTCGATGGAAACAATGTGCTCAACCAGAACGTTGATAGCCATGGCATGTTGGTCGTACTTCTTGTAAATGGTAAGAGCCTCCTCAAACAAACCATGATCGGTAGCAATCTTGGCAATCTCGCCGTAATCGTAGTTCTGTAATTTGTTGATATAACCAACAACCTTGCCCTTGTCTGCGCGAATGGCGGTCAAAAGGAGTAAGTTCTGCAAGTTCTTGTTGTCGCTGAAGGGCGAAGGTTCGATGATGATCTTCTCGAGAAGCTCAATAAGCTCAATAGGGAGATCCGCCGTCAAGAACGCCTTGACAGTGACAGAAACATCATCTGGATCTGTACACTCAGGCAGAGCAGTCGCAACAATCTAGGTAACATTGAGTACATAGAATAAATCAAGGTTTAGAGACTAAGCTTACTTGATCGATGAGCTGACGACGGTACATGTTATCACCGACGAGAACTTGAGCCCAAAGCTCGGGCTGGCGACGTTTAACTAAGTAACGAGCTTGTTGTTTGAACATCGAGTTTTCGTTGGTAATGGCAATGAGCTCATCATCGCAGAATCCCTTGGCATAGGCAATGTAGGCAAGGTATGGGTCTCGAGCCTCACAGAATTTGCCAACGACGAGGGGTTCGTAGAGCTAGACACAATAGTGAGTACAAGTGTATCAGAGCTAAGGCAGAACGACGAACGTTATTCTCCTTCAAGAATGCCTCGGGGTTGTTGTTGCTGTCGATGTATATCTTAGCAATTGCATTGTAGACAGGAGGATCCTGGCTCCCTGCTTGTACACGGGCTTCGAGCCAAGGCAAAATCAACTTCAGTCGGTTGCGCTGTTCGACCTCATGGACAAGTTCATCGATGGGGAAATTGCCAGTGACGGACGCCAACAATCCCTTAATAGTGGTCTCGTCACAATCAACATCTAACAATCCACCAATAACTTGCGGGGTTCGAACGGAATTGACTCGTTGTACGTAGACCTCGATGAATTGGGTGAGGCTATTTTGGTAGAGGTAGAGTACAAGGTCGTGGACAAAGTCGAAGCGATCACAAACGATGATGAGAGGGAGCTGGTCGGATAACTTGGCTTCTTTTAAGAAGTTTTTGACCTTTTCAGGGTTGTAGTAGTTGCTCTCCCGGCAAATACGTTCGACTTCTCTGATCTGGCCGGTTCTAGTGGCAGCTTGGATATACTTGAAATGGACTTCCGGATCGGTACTGAGGTTGACAATCGAACCAAGATAGTAGTAAAGACCTAGAACGAAATGATAGGTATACAGCGCAGAAGAACTCGGGTTCGGGGTACTTACCCTCGAAAGTCTTGAAACTCTCGAAGAGCTCGATCAACTTGACAGGTCCAAGAATATCGGAATACTGCGTGGCGATCTGAACGACGACTTGCAAGTTCTGCCGTATGTTGACACGAAGCATCTCTTGCAAGCAAGCCATAGACTGATCGGTCGTCAAACGACTGAAGTACTTGATCAACCACTATGACGGAGTAAAAGTTATTAGAGCACGCGACATTAGTCGATGAAAGACAAAAGTACCTCTGCAGGGAAGGTAGTCGCGTGCACTATCACCCGTTTAATGTCGGCGAGATCTTCGTAATGCTCCAGGGCCTACAAAATAAAAGGATATCCATAACAGCTAGTGAAAAAGAATTCTTCCACTCACCCTCTGCATGAGGCCAGCTTTCTCACAAAGGTTAGCAATCCTTGGTCTATCGTAGTGGGTAAACATTTCATTCCCAAGGATAGCATCAGCAACTTGGGGAGCATGGACGAGATTCATCTCGAGCAGCCTGGTCTGTAAGGGACCTTGCTCTGGTTTGTTCTCCTTTAAAGCATCCAGGAGGAAGGAGGTCGCAGGCTGGATCATATTCTGGCCCATGAAAATATCGACGACCCGTTCAACATCAACCAGGGGTCCATTTTCGTCGTTCACAAGCAGGGCAGCAAATTCGGCACCCTTGTCGGGATTGGTGCGCATGACGTGTTGAAGGAGAGCGACATAATCAGGATTGTATCCGACCTTCTTGGCGTACAAGATGATCTTCTCGGTTTGACCAGTCTCTGCGAAACAAGCAATGACTTTGTTGGGTACGTTGGCACGCAAGTAAACGCTAAGAGCCAACGTCATATCATGTAGGCGCACAATGTCACCGAGTTCCTCGCTGCATGTAAGCTAGAAATCCAGGCGTCAATGAAGCAGGCAACACAACAACCTGGACAAAAAATACCTTGTTCTCTTTCAGCCACTTCTCCAATAATTGCTTCCTTCCTTGTTGAAGCACAGGCCGTGCGAGCTCGAGTGATTCGAGGTGGTTCAGTTCGCCCTTCTCGAGGAGAATACCGAAATACTGAAGGATGGGCGAAAGACCACCTGGAGGCGTGGGTGCTGACTTGAAAGATTCGATAACTTGAACAGTACGCAAAATTCCCTAGAGAGAGTTAACGTCGCTAATTGGTACTAGGGATATGGAACATACCCTGGGAGAGTTTGCTGCGATCTTGGCAGCTTCCCCATATTGACCACTCTGGAAAAGCTGTTGATATTGTTTGATATACAAGTCATCAGCACCAGGGAGATTAGCCCGGCTAGCAAGCTTGAAGGCCAGCTCAGTGTTGTTGAGGGTTTGTAAAATGTAGGGAACGATAGTTGACTCGTCGACATTGACACTCAAAACCTGGCCTTTCCTATTGACACCAATGATACCGTTGGTGGCCTCGTGCTCAGCTGTCACGAAAATGGTTTCGCCTGAAATGCGGTTCATGTAAACGCAGGCACCAGATTCGAGGTCATAGAGGTGAATGAAGCCGAATTTGGTCACTAGATAAACAATGCCGTGCTTCTTGGACACCTGCATAGCGACCGGAAAGTCATTGGTGGCTTCAGGGGGGAAGTAGACATCGACAGCCTTCTTAACGAAAGGCGGGTCAGGAGCGGTGTGATCAATTTGGACTACGTGAAGCTATAATAGTGGTCAGCGCAGCAATCTTGAAAAGCGCGCGTCACAACACACCTTGGCACCAGTCGCTGTTCGGACAGAAAAAGTGAAGAGCTTTGTGACATGTTGGTGCCCATCGAGTTTCATTTCTGCAAAAGCAGCAGCATGTCCTTCGATAGGTTGACTGACATTGCGATCCCGGTTGTACAGCTGCATTGATCCCTTGACTTTGAAAGCAGAAGGATTTGTTGAATTTCCGGAGATTCCAATGAGAACGAGCCATTTTTCGTCTGCAGAGGCGCGGTAATTGATGATTTGAGTTCCCGCTAACGTGGAGTGTCGGTCAAAGATTTTTTGAGGTGCAGATTGGTCGTTGATAGACCAATGGTATACCGACGACTCAGTAACCATCCCGATAGTGGTGTCGGAAATCCACTTCCAAAAAACAATGTCTTCGTTGTTGACATGAGACTTGACCTTTTGCTTCGTTTCGATGTTGAATATTTGCAGAGTGCGACCGGCTAAAGAGAAGATTCAGTTAGAAACAATGAAGAGAGCGGCCTTCAAGTTACCTTTTAGTGCCAGGATTTTCTGGTGAGGATGCATGATCGCAGAGTCCGCCGATATGGGGCGACGTAAGACATTGTTAGCGTCGGCGAGGTCGATAATGACGACCTGGTTTTGTTCATTGACTTTTTCACGGACACAGATAAAGTGGTCAGACTCGAGAGTGAGTGTCTGGAAAGAGAGGTAAGTCGGAGATTGAAGAGGGTACAGAACACGTCAACGAAATGCGTTACGCGTCGAAGTAGCAACGCACCTGGAAGGAGATGGAAGCTGGCTGTACGCCAATACTGGAGAGCTGCAAATGCTCGCAAAAAGCAATGGGTTTGGAAGTGTCCATGGCAGCCGCTCTGGAGGTCGAAAAGGCTGATGATGGACGTTGCACGAAATTGACGAATGGGTTGGCCGGGTTAGCCAATCTAGAAGGACTTTCCCACCTGCGCTAGATTCAGGGTCAGTCGGTTCCCGCCCCTTCTCAAGTCCTCCGGTTTCTATTACACTCACCATTTTGCGTTTTCTGTTCTTTGCTTCTCGGGGTACAGTTCCATTAATCGCACGTTGGCTTTTATCGTGCTTTCCGCGCAGCTTACACGAGGCAAACAGAAATACATGTATAAACTACGGTACAACAGATGTCCATCCATGACTACATATAAGAACGGGTATTTTACAGCCCAGCTGCGTAGTGGAACATCCCAAGCAATCGGTCCTGTATTCGATCATCAGAAATTGTCAGATTCCAACTCGAGGAAAGAAACTTACCTTCTGCTCCTCTGTATCTCCAAAAACTGCCCAAGCTTGGCGTCCGTCTTTGAATGTGACTGCAAAAGAGTGAGGAATCGCCTCCAGCTCTTCAAAGCCTTCAATAGGTTCACGCAAGGCAGATAATGAGCCCTTCAAGTCGATCTCGTCGAGAGCTTGATTCATGTCCTAGGATACAGAGTAAGAATGCACAGATCGCTCGCTGATGGTCATACAAAAAGCTTGCCTTTGGACTTCGATACATATAGAGCTTTGTTCCAAGTAGCTTGAGGTACCGCCTCTTCCATACCAACTCATCCGTTTGAATCGTCCCCCACTCAACAATGGAAAGACCAGCTTTCGCTTCTGCTTTAACCTGCTTTGCCATGCCCACCGTTTGTTCCCTCCTTCTTATTAATGCACTTTTTCGTTCTTCAATTTCTCGCTTCCCAGATTCCAAGGCCTGCCTTGCTTGCTCTTGCCTCCACTTCTCCAACTTTTCATGCTCCTCCAACCTTCTCCTCCTGTCAGCCTGTTTCCTTTCTTCAATTTCTCTTCTTTCCCTCTCCTCCTGTTCCTTAGCTAATTGCTCCCTAAGTCGCCTTTCCGCTGTCATCTGCTTGATTTCTAACTCCAATGACTCTTTTCTTCTTTTCTCCTCTTCCTCCTCTCGTCTCATCATTTCCTGCTTCTCCAGTTTGATTTGTTCCTGCCGCTCGGCCTCTTCCCTCAATGCCTGCTCCTCTTCCAATTCCCTTTGTCTCTGCGCAAGAATTCGTCGCTGAGCTCTTTCAGTCGGATCTGGGATATATGCAACTTCGGATATCCACTTTTTATCCAGAGGCACCATAAACAAGGAATCTCCCTGTTGCGGAGATGACGGACCCGGTTCGTTCGTTGTTATCTCTTCCTCTTCACCAGCATGGGATATGACAGCAAAGTCGGAAAGACTAGTCCTGCTGCCACTCTCGGATGTTAAGATGGGAATTGATGTGATGGTATATTGACCAAGCTGGGATTGGGTCTGCTGATGCTGATGTTGATATTGTGGAGACCATCGAGTCGGAGCGTATCGCCCTTTGTCCTTTGGAGGAGTCGGAGGGGGTACGTCGTCATTATCCTCAGGTGTGGATGAGCCTTCGCTCTTATTCGCCTTGCGTCTTAGCGTCGTAATCATGCGGTTGAATTTAGAAGGAAGCGCAGGGGAAAACGAAGAATTGTTCATGTCGGAATGTGATCGTCGCATAGGAGATGGTGTACGAGGTGCTTGAGAAAGACTGTCGAGACTGGAACGTGAGCGTTCAATCTGAATGGAATGAAACCCGTCGGGATTTAGGATGGCCTGTCGAATGGCTGTTGGAGTGAGGTTGGATATATGGTCAACGGTAAGAGTGGCGTGCTCCATCTGAACAAAAAGGTACGGGAGACAATGAGCCATTAGGAAACAATGACGCAGAACAATAAACATTTTGTATACCTTAATGAGTGTAGCAGCAAACCGACGCGAATGCACCAGTGCTCTCGCTTTGAGTAGAGAGAATACCTCAGTAAAAAGAGGTCTTTGTGATACTCGGTGAGACGTACCTTTCTTGACAGCGGAAACCAAGGAGGGAACATAGTTAATCAAGACGTATCCAGACGGCTTTGTATCTTCACGGTAGAACCCAAAATGTACGAAGGTCGGTTCGTCTAAAGACTTCTTGAGTTCTGCTAAGCCTTGGGTACCCTGTCCATGGAGCACAAGGTCGTCGGACTATAAATTGTTTTGTTTAGGACGTTGTAACAAAGGACAGTCGAGTTTGACGTACGTCTTGCGCATATTTGAGAAGAAACCTGAGTGTTCGAAGCTATCAGGAAGAGAACTGAGAAAAGAGGTTAAAGGTAGGACTTGCCAGTTCGAATCATTGTGTACGACGGAAGTGTAGGCATCGAGAATGGGTTGATGATCAACAACAACATTGAAAGCATCCATGGTCCCAAATAATACAACAATATGAGCACCAGCAAATAGATTTAAGAATTTAGATGTAGAAAAGTGGTCATGAAATAGGAATGAGAGTCGTGGATGGAAACAAAGTTGACGCTGTAAACAAGACCACTATCATACATTTTACACTGCTCACCAAAGCAACATATATCGTTTCCTGTTTCAGCTTTACTTGATACAGGGGCACTACAGTTCAGAGCACTACTCAAGATACTTTTGGTGTGTATGCTCGGATGATGTATGATGCATTATACAAAATATATATTATATACGACATGATTCCTTCCAAGTCCATTAATCTGAGCCGTTTCGGGCTCTCGCCTCTTCGATGGCTGAAGCACCATCTTTGCCTTCATCGAAGCGATATATAGGAAGATCCAAGAGCAAAGTGCGCTTGATTACATCAGGAAGGCGAGAGTATAGCGCAGGAGGTAATGGGATCAGGACAGAAGTCTGGTGGAGGTAAGTCTTGTAATTCTTCCAGGCATTGGGTTCGCGGGCGTTGTCACCACAACTCATCAAAAAGTACCTCTTTGCTGTAGGTTTCTCCGCAGTAGGGATGCCAGATCCGAACATCAAAAGGCTACACCCGATATTTGTCAGAAAAGACCAACGGACAAAGAAACGGACAAACATGGTTGTGAAAAGAGGAGATACAACAGTGCCGTATTGGGCAGACCGAGATGAGGACGGAAGCGAGCCATTTGTTGAAGGTGAGATGGAAAGGATCCAGATGCCCCACCAGCATAGGATTCTAGTGATGTTTGTATCAGAGATTGATGGGAACGACGGAGATCTTTCACTCACTCTCCAAAATAGGGAGGGTGTCTGGAGTATTTCCAGAGGCCAACCTGAAAGTATTTGTCAGTCCTCGAAGCCAATATATTTGAACCTTGGCGTGCTGCAACTAACCTGAACAGGACGATCCTTCGGAGTAGATTTACTGTTTTTTGCCCGGAACTGAAAAATTGCGTCTGGGTGAATTGACGAAGGAGGTGAGATATGTCAGAGGTACCTTTTGGGCGTCGGCGGCTGTTTCTATGACCCAGCCAACTCCCCAAAGAATTATGCCGATTATATCGCACGCTGTCCCGAAAGATGGATCTGAACCAGACCGCCCTAAGTCCGACACCGCTGGAGAATTGAGCACTGTCACAGGTAAGGATACAGTCCAAACCTTTTGCGTATTGTTAGAACGGTTAAAAGCCTTGAATGTATTAACGCGAGTAAAGCCATACCCAGAGTATTTGTCCTGGGGGTTCGCCTGATTTAAGTAATGGGTCGGTTCCTAAACATAATGAAACGTACCAATCCAGAAACCCAGAAATTTGAAGAAACTGGAACGAATTTCATCGAAACGATTATCGCTACCTGTTTTCAGGACGCGAAACAGCAGGAATCCAGCGATTCGCACAGCCCAGACCATGACGAGCACACTAGCAACTATATTCCGAGTGTGATATTCATTCCCCATCGTTAATGTGAGGAGAGCTAAGAGTTGACGATAAGTTTCCGGCACAACTGCCCTATTCTTCCGGCACGCACCAAGTAGGAAGAAGTTGGAACCTTTAAAAAAGTGTGAATGATTGAGTCGACTTGAATTACAATTACATAGGTTGAACTACCTCCAGTGAAATCTGTTATCTTATCGAATTGGAATGCCCAAGCTATTGCGAATCCGGAAAGTTGGTAGGCCGTCGTCACCAGTACGGTAATGGCGAGGTAATACTTGTCGAGTACGTAGGCGGGAGACATGGTTCAGAGAAAGTTCTGACTGTCGACGAATTTGAAAGATTTTAAACGTCCCCGAACAGGAAGATGTCAGGCGTCCATCGAGGAGCTGATTGTGAAGAGAACTACGTCGAAGTTCGTCACTCCCGGATGACCATCAGCGCAACGACCGACGATCGTGGGTCACGTGGAGTGACTATAGAATTCAATTATTTTAGTCTTAGCTTGTTTTATTTTTGTTTAATTTATTTAATTTAGTACTCATTTGGACGATGCTCGACTCTACATACGCTAGCTTGACTTTTCGTGTCCAGCCTTGGGCTCGGTTGCAGGCTCTAGCTCGAAGAACCCCAGCGAATATTATTCTTTAGATTTCTCATCCGGAATCCACGGCCGTCTGTTCCATAATTCCTGTCATGATCGCCAATAGCCGAACGGCCGCAACATCATCGGGCGCGCTCTTGTCGTCTTTTTATGCTCAAGGTCGCGAGGGTCGGCGGTCCCATGGCCTCCATTTCAGAGTCATTATCTGCTCTATCTGCCTCATTGCTGAGCGCCTGCAGCACCTTGCAGGCCGAGATTAACAATGGCACTGTACTCGACTACATCTCACGTCGTCTTTCTTCCACTTCTCTGGAAGATCCATCTTTATTCTTCACCTACCTCAAGGAATCATTTAATGCCAACCAGAACCTATACCTTCTTGTCTTGACTGGCTTTGCCACACTTCTCTTGGCTAGTTGGTTGAGCAGTCCGATGAGAAAACTCCCTCCTGGACCTCGCGGCCACCCACTTATCGGTAACCTTCTGGCCATGACTGGTACCCAATTGTGGCTACGATTTACCGAATGGCGCGAGACATACGGTATGTTTCGTCCCTCTCCCCTGTGAATCTATTAACTGACACATTCAAGGTGATTTGGTCACTTTGAACATCCCGGGTCAGCGGATCATTGTCATCAACTCTCAAGCCGCTGCAAATGAAATTCTTGAGCGTCGCGCTGGAAAAAACTCTGACCGGCCCCGTAACATTGTCGCCGCAGAGATTCTCACCGGTGGTCTGCTGTTCGTCTTCACTCGGTATACCGACGTGTAAGTTTGCACATATTTCTATATATATCTGTACGAACAATCATGAATATATCGTAGCTGGCGCCGTATGCGTAAGGCTGCTCATGAAGGTTTGAATCGAAGTGTCGTTCATCGCTATCAACCCGGTCAGGCTTCCGAAGGTTATGTCCTCGCTGCTGGTCTGCTTTCTCAACCTGAAGAGTGGTTCAAACACCTGCGCCGTAACGCCGCTTCTTCCATCATGTCTACCGTGTACGACACTCCTCCTATCGAATCTGAACAGGATTCCTCTGTCAAACGTGTCAACGACTTTGTTGCTCGTCTAGCCACCGCGGGCAAACCTGGCGCTCACCTCGTAGAGGTTTTCCCTTCGATGATGTACATTCCTCGAAGGTTTGCGAAATGGAGAACAGATGCTGAGGAGTGGCATGTGAAAGATACAAATATGTTTGTTGGACTTTTCAACAAAGTTAGGGACAGGATGGTGGGTTTACGAATTCCTATTGCTCACAACGTATCGATCCAACTCATCTTTCAAAGGCCGAAGGTGAAGATCGTCCCAGCCTTACAGCTACGCTCATTGAAGATTCCGGCCGTCACGGTCTCTCTGAGAACGAAAATGCCTGGGTCGCTGCCACTATGTAGTACGTATCACTTAATCTTCGGTGTATCTGTTTTCTTTTAATCTCATTACGGTAGTGCCGCTGGCTCCGAAACAACTTCCGGCGTCATGGCTTGGTGGATATTCGCCATGTGTCTCCATCCTGAGTTCCAAAAGCGTGCTCAGGCCGAGATCGACACTGTTGTTGGTCGCGATCGACTCCCTACCTTCGCTGATTCGCCTCACTTGCCCTATTGCCACGCTATGGCCAAAGAAGCCCTCCGTTGGCGCCCTGTCGATCCTCTTGGCATGCCTCATTACACGATCGAAGATGATTGGTACGAAGGCATGTACATCCCAAAGGGCACCGTGTTACTTGCCAATGTCTGGCATCTCAATCGCGACCCCAATCTCTACGGCCCAGATGCACATCTTTTCAACCCGGAACGATGGTTAGACGCCAAAGGCGGACTTGTTAAAGGGCCTGCTGAAGCCAAAGAAGACGGACATTCGACCTATGGATTCGGACGAAGGATATGTGTTGGTCGACACGTCGCGGACAATTCATTGTTCATTAATATCGCTTCTATACTTTGGGCGATGAACCTTGAAAAGAACAGCAAGATCGAGACGGAGGAAGTTGTTGAGGATGGTCTGGTTGTGTGAGTCAGCTTCCGGTTACTCCGTCACTACTCTATTAATCTCTTCTCTAGCCGTCCCAAACTGTTCGACATCAAAGTTACGCCTCGGTTCCCCGAAGCCGCTATTATGTTGGGAGAGGCAAAGACCGATTTCTTTGCGCAGCACACCTAACACCTGTTATAATGTACTTTGAAAAAAGTTTTTTGGTATGACACGTTCTTGAATTTCCGTATCTACAACTCAATATGTATATTACGACTAGAGGGATAATGACAATCTTAAGTTTAAGTTATTAAATTTTGGACTCTTTTCTCCTCTGCCTTGCACGTACTTATATAAGTACGGTGGTTTCTCATTCTCGTGAGGAAACCCTACAGTGGCTGTGAAAAATCATGCAGCTTTCATATCTGGAACTTAGCTCCGGGCAGGTTTCGTGCTCACTTCTTGCTTATGGATGTATCAGCCTATACGAGGGAAGGCCCCCACACCATTTTTCTAGCTGCTTTGAACGGAAATGAAGCAGAAGATTACGACCCGGCAGCTCGGCACTCTGCTTTTTCCACTGAATATGGAAGCCGCATGATTTTTCGCGCCCACTGTATAACTCATGGGGACCTTGGCTAGCTGGGGATATCACTGGCTTTGCTGATCCTATTCCGGAAGTCGAGCTACAAGTACTATTTCGATCGATTCGCGTGTCACGCATCCGAGTCTCAGTCACCAAAAAACCCGCGCCGTTATTTTCCTCTCGACTTATCTTTTGAGCGAATTGATCGAAATGGAACAGTAAGCTCTCACGGGAAGCCATCCAGTGGTCCGTGGGTGATACTTATTTGGTAAATTACCTGATCCGTTGCAGCTCAGAGCTCTGTACATTGATGGTCATCAGCTCCGACTGTCCTGCAGGAGTATATCGGCCTCTGGTCTCAGTCAACTCGCCGTTGCATCTTTTTGGAACTGGTCTCGGGATACAGATTTATTCGTATTTGACGTAAGTATGGTGTCGACGTCGACTGGACGAGTCGAGTCGACCGTTGATGCGGACGTCCTTACATAATGGGTTCCCTCGATCAAACGCCACCTTGACTACACTTACTTCAAGATATAGGTAAGCATTTATGTAGAGCAAGTGACTTGCCATATCCACCCGGGTTCAGGCTACTGGGATTCCAGCTACAATACAAGGCTCTCCATAGGATCCCGCTAGGAAACATCGGAAATCACACCACTCCGTAGTCACAAACTCGAGTCGAAAGGAGGATTATAGGCGGGCGGGGCCGCCACTAAACAACCCACTTGAAGTTGATTACTACAACTGTAAAACACTTTAAAAGCTAAAACGCACGGGCGAGTACTTGCTCCTGGGACTGATGGTCAGTGACTCTGACAGGATTGTGGGCTTAAGCTAAAAGTTTATCAGTTCTACCCGCTCCAACTTAGATTCGCAATATAAAATCTGACTGAAAGTAGATCAACATTCAAGTTTTCGTTCATGCCCGCAGCGTCAGCTTAACGTATGAATCCAAGTAATTACTCAAAGCCTGCTCTAAACAGCACCGGTCTGGTGGCCGCGCACTGGGGCTCCCAATCAAATCCTCAAGTATCATTTGAAGTATCTGGCTAGGAATTCGAGTTCACGATTTTTTTGCCTATAAATTTATAAGAAACCGAAGTTCAACTTGGCCTGCATTTTTATTGGCTCTACCTCAGTCTCAGTCTCTAAAGACACCCAACTTTTTTTCGCCTTTCTTTACAATTTGAACAATGTCCACAATCAACACTGGCTCCGCCTATGTCCACCCCTACAGCTCCATCGGAAGCCCCGTTATCGATGCTCTCGGTGAATTTTGTACTGGTTTCTACACGGCTCTATTTAGTGGCAATGAGACCGGGGTTGTGCGTATTGAGCCCTTGCATATCTTCCTCCGGATTCACCTGCCTACTTCATAGCTCCAATATATTTCACCTGACCTCACTATTGTTCAGTCGCCAACTATGCCCTACAATGTAAGCTACTTTCTCGACTCCTTTCAAGTTATTCTAAAATTCTCCATGTACATGGAATTGTTCTCGCAGCAATCCATCTTCCAGGGTCTATCAGGAGCATTCAGTGTGGCGGAACAACAGAACCAATATCTGTTAACCAACAACCTCACCATCCGTGTGTATACTCTCGGCAACACGCACTGTATTGCCAATGGTGTTGATCCCAATGCGACACTGCTGAACAATACCCTCGATACTTTCAGGTTTGAATACTTTGAAGAAACCTACATCGAAAATGGCCGTATTCAAGGTGGCTAGTACTATTTTGTTTCTTGAACAAATCTTTCATCTGACAAATACTGTTCTCCCTTACTAGCTGCGAAACCTTATTTCTACAACATTTATCCCATCATGCTTAACCAGATGCTGGAGAGGAATGCATTTGAGTATGTCAACTGGAAAAATGTTGATGTTAAACAGAAGGATGCCCAGATTGATGCATGGTACGTCACACACGATGACTTCAACCAAAGTTTGAATTAGTGTCGCGGATACAGGCCTGTTGATCTGCGATAAAAACATCAGGTTTTTCCGATTCAAGACTACCCCTAATCACGGGGTGGCTCCGGATCCAGTACATTTCTGTCGTTAGTGTTTTGTTCCTAAATTATATTCAATAGTAAGACAGTTCATACTTGCGACAATACTTATTTGGGTAGTTTTATTCTATAAAATATATGTAGTAGCCTGAGGTATCTACGAGTTTCCTTAACAAGATCACTAAGAAACATGCACCTTGCACTCCAGTTTTTTGCTTTCGATAGCATGAGCTGCCTTTGTCGCGGGCGGGGCTATGAATGTAATGGCACTAGATGTTATCATCTATTCTGTGTTGTGGAATCTTGTTGTTACATGTTCTAGCCTATTCTGATGAAAAATCAAGAAAGCGAGTGCCACCTTTGAGAGGAACTCAGCATTTTGGGTTTTTGGAGCTTATCTAAGACTTGGTTTGGACTGTTGACTCCCCAGTCGGGGTCACTGCCACCGTTGCTTCTGCTCAATGACCGATTGATTCTCTTACAGTCAGCAAAACTTAAATAAAAGAACTTCTAGTACTTATTGTGTTTAAAACGATCTCTTGGGACTTTATGCTCCGGCTCAATCCACAAGCTGTTAAAGACAGTTCCAGAGCTCCGTGAATAACTAGAGAATCGAAATAATGCCATGTAAGCTGCAGTTACAGTCGAAAATAGTTGATGTGCGACGCTTATTTTGAATAAGGGAATATTCCCAGCTTTTGTGCCATGTCATATGCCAAGTTACACAAAATTACAAGCTGTGTAGCTATTCCAACTAGAACAATGCTACTTTCAGCATCAAATACTACACTAGTATTAATTATGTATCGTCAGTCTAGATCATTCTCGAGACAATTAATTATGGTGCGTTAGTAATCCTGTCTCATAATGATAGCTTGTACGAGACATCACCGCAGCTTGTACTCATATATCATTCATGAAAAAATTGAATGGTACTTAGCATTCACCGTGAAAATTATAGGCACTTACTTAGCAATCCGTAGTACAATGATTCACTTCAAGCAATCAGCAACCGGTGGCGGGCCCCCGTGCGCTGACTAAGCGAACGAAAAATTCTTTTCGGAAATACAATTTCCGGAAACGGCCGATCTGATTGGTTAAAGTTAAGTTTCGGTTATACAATATGACGATCCCCGACTCTCTCCGAGAGGAGGGCCTTGTCCCCCCCTAGGAACAAACCATTCCCACGACCCCGAAAATTGGCTGACAAATGCTAGTTTTTTTCCACGCCATCTGTAATCAGCTCATCGGCAAATCCCGTTGCCTGCCGGTGTGCTCCAATTGACAGTTGACTCGTTCTCGTCACAAGCTTTATGGGCCGTACATCAGTCTCTTTTAGTGAGGTAGAATGAATCAAAAGGAATTATCTACTTGGGTTCAACTTTTCACTTTTGCACTAGACAGTAGTAGACTAAGGAATAAGTAGATGCGGTCATGCACCTGCACATGATGGAGTTGTACAGTCTGAGCCAAGTCTGAGCGGATTCAGTATGACGCGTACGAATTTCCGAGGCAAGAAAATATGAACTTCAAGAAGTAGACAGAGCTCAGCAGCACTTTTGGTTCGAAATGTGTCATCACATTCGTGTACCGACTGATAGGGTCTGACAAAAATCTTTGATTCTCACTTGAAAGTCACGAATTTACCCCTTTGCCCTTCCTGCTTTCCATCATTTCAAAGTCTCACTTTTTCTCTTGCTTCTTACTTACTCGGTTCTCTGGGTCCTTCTATACTCCAGATCAACCAAAGTTCTTAAAAATGTAAAGTCTGGGGTGATGTGAGTCATAATTCTAAAGAATTCAAACAGTACTATAAAATGAGTCTTTGTAATACTTTCATGAGTATTTGATGTCCGGCTTTTGTAAGTTTTAAATTACCTACCATTTGATTCAACTGAGAATTTATCAGAGCCAACCTCAACTGCAAAGTTATTCAATCACTAGCTAAAGCTGCAATGCATACCAATAACAACTTGAGAACTACACAACTGTACCAGTAAGTGCCATTAATCTTAACACTTATAATATGTTGCATAGAAGCAAAACTCAACTCAGACATTGTCGTGTAAGTTACAAAATCTGTTGTACGAAGAAAACACTTCAGAGCAGGACAGTGATTATAGGAGGTAAGTAGTAATATATCGATGGTTTTCATTTGGTCGTCTCGTATTCATACTCTATTCTTTTATTCCGATACTGTACCATCTGATACTTCTATGCTATTTTTCATACTGAAAATTGAGCTGTCCGTACTAAGTGAATACTGTACCATACAAACTTTGCATTCGAGACCAAAATTTCAAAACCAGTCTCAGGGCCGCCCCGATCCCAGGCTGGACTCTCAATTGTCTGGAACTCTTCAACAAAATTCTTTTTCCGGAGAGTCGGGGATTGCGAACGCGCACGCGGAGCGTTACTGGATTTGTACTTCCAAGTCGATGTCCATGACAAACCTACGTTCAACAATTCAAATATTCAACGACAATCGACCCCAGCTACTTCTACAGTTGTTGTTTTGTCTAGTAACTCTGAAGATCAGACCCCCTGACCCACCATCGTCACTCTTGAACGGTGACTGGTGAATATTGAAAACTTGTGAATCCTTGCATCGTCACTCTTGAACGGTGACTGGTGAATATTGAAAACTTGTGAATCCTTGCAGTCGCTGAGGGTAGATATTGTGGGAAAGTATCGGTTAAATTCACTTTGACAGAGAATCCCTAAGCGCATAGCGAAACGCCGAAACCTGTTTCTGATGCTCAATTTGAAGTTTTCGACTTCAAAGTGCGGTTATCGCAATTGCGGCCGTACACGGTTGTACCACCACTCATCGCATTTGCGTCCGTTCTGCCTATCATGGAACAGCTTATAATATCTTCGCAATCCACTGTTTGTCTTCCCATCTGCCTCAAGTCAAAATGGATTATTTGACAAGTTACGCCACTCATATTTGGATCAGCCTCTTTGTCGTCGGTCTCGTCGTATGGATCCGTAGCAAGCTCGGTAGGCCTCTCGACGAGCTTAGAGGTCCCAAAAGCGCATCATGGCTCTACGGACATGTTCTTGATATCAACAGACAGATGGATGTCGGTGAATGTGACTTTACATGGTTCAAGCAATTCGGTGGAGCCTGGAAAGTCGGTGGTTGCTTCGGTGTACGTGTTCAAATTTCTTGCCGCTCTCCACCTATGGTTTCTCATAACGTCTTTTAGAGAGACACCCTCATGGTCGCTGACCCCCTCGCTATCCACCACATCCTTCATACCCAAGGATACGCGTACCCCAAGACGCGTGAAAGTAAGACCTTTACTGGCCTTGCTTTCGGCCGCGGTGTTTCCTGGGCTGCTGGTTTGTCTTCATTCACTTACCTCTCCGCCTGCTCTGACATATCTTCGAAGATGGCACTCACGTTAAGCATCGTAAACTTCTCAATCCTGCTTTCACTACCCAATCCCAGAAGGCTTTCTTCCCTGTCTTCCGTCGTGTCGCCGCTTTGGTGAGCTCGTTTCTGGTATTATTTTCTCTTGAATTTATTTGCTGATATGTCCTAGTTAACTGAGAGATGGAGAGAAAGACTCCAGGAAGGTGATGTCACTGAGTTCCAAACTATCAACGTCAACCGTGGCCTTGTCGACACTACGCTCGATATCATTGGTGAAGCTGTGTTCGACTACCATTTTGGTTCTTTGGATCGCCACGGCGCTGCCAATGAATTTTCCGATATTTTCCATAATCTTTGGGCCGAATCCAACATGTTCCCTCCTAAGCCCGCTATTCTTTTTGGAGCTTCCTGGGCTTTCTGGCCTGAATGGATTCTTCATTTCGTTGAATATCTCCCAGCCCGTCAGTTCATCCGCTTCAGAGAGTTCTTGATTCATGGAAAGCGTCTCGGAAAGGACCTTATTCAGGAGAAGGCTGTCGGCGCTGAAAAAGGGCAGAGTAAGAAGACCCGCGATATCCTCTCTATCCTTGGTCAGTGCATCTCAGTATGCTGTGGTAGTGGGTGCTTACTTTTACTTATAGTTGATGCCAACGAGTCTGCTGATCCTGCTGACCGTCTTCCTGAAGACGAAGTCCTCTCTCAGGTTACGTGGGTCTTCTTTAATTCCGTCTCTTCTGCAATAGTCTCATCCCAGATTATCTAGTACTCTCCTCTTTGCTGGGCACGAAACTACCGCTTGCACTCTCACTTGGCTGATGTACGAGTTGGCACAACATCCAGAAGACCAACAGCGTATCCGTGATGAGATTGCCGAGAAACGTCGCAAATTTACTAAGAACGGCCAGAAAGAATTCAACACCACTGACTTTGAATCTATGAACTTCCTCAACGCATGCATCAAGGAAGTTCTTCGTTACCACCCCATCTCTCCCTGGGTTACTCGCGAGTCTGCCGTGGACGATATCATTCCCTTGTCTGAACCCATCATCTCCGCTTCCGGCGTTTCTATCTCCCAGTTCAAGATCAGTAAACATACCCCCGTCCTTGTTTCCACTTGTGCCTACAACCGGTACGCTAGTTTGTCTTCTGTTTCCCCTGAGTCATTGCTCATCCTTTTCCTGTAGCCATCCTTCTGTCTGGGGTGCCGACGCCGACTTATGGAACCCTGGACGCCACCTCGACCCTATGCTGAAGGAGAAACAAGTTCCCGTTGGTGTTTACTCCAATTTGTGAGTCTGACCGACCAACCAACTTCAGATTGAATCTACGCTAACTATCTACTTTCTTCAGGCTCACCTTCTCTGGGGGTCCATCCGGTTGCATAGGCTGGAGATTCGCTCTCACCGAGATGCAGTCCACCGTTATCGAGCTTATTGAAAACTTTGAATTCGCTCCTCCTACCGATCAAGGCAAAGTCAAGATGTTGCGTGTACCTATTGGTGCCATCATGGCACCTATGATTGAGGGAAGGATCGACGAGCGCACTCAAATGCCTCTCGGTGTTCGCCCCCTTAACTAGATTTCTTGTTGGTGAAGCGGCATTTGTTCAAACCACTCGGTCTTAACGGTATTAAGTCGATATTAAGTATGAAGGATGTACAAATTTTGCATGATTATATTTAAGATTCTAGATGTTTCTGCACATATCTTATTGGTTCCGGCCGTAATCAGATCTGTTCTACTATATGTTGCTCGGTGTTGGTGGACTGATCATGATGAGTAGCTACTGAACAAAAGATTACCAGCGCTGAGCTTGGGCGCTCCTTTTTTTCCTTGGGTACTCGGAGTTCTGGTAAGCTTAAAATGGTAAGACACGATGTCGTGAGCCTGACACCTGAGCGCTTCCGGTATTACTTTGGAGCAAACAGTTCATTCTAAAGGAGCAAGATTTTTGTCCAGGAATTCGCGATTGTTTAATAAACCAAGTTACGTGGTCGGTGTTTTGATCTTATAGCACTTCAAGCACCAGTCTATGAGCTCGAAACAACAACTCGTCTGGTTGATTACAGGTTTGCAGTCTATCTCTGAAGAGTTCGATGTCCGAGTTAGTGATGCCCATTCCACAGGAACAACCTCCGGCTTCGGCCAACGTTTAGTTGCCGCCGCTCTTGCTCGAGGCGACCGTGTCATCGCGACCGCGCGCTCGTTTGAAAAGCTTCAGGAAGTATACAGCTCAACGCCTTCCGATAATCTGCGACTTCTTCAACTAGATATTGTTTCCGGACTTGAATCAATCAAGCAAGCTATAGATATTGCGGCCAAGTTTTGGGATAGAATTGACGTACTTGTTAACAATGCGGGTAATGGGTATTTGGGACTTATAGAAGAGAGCGGGTGGATTCTTTCGCCTTTTTGCTTTCAGTCGCTTCTACTGATCATTCGATGTTTCTTTTTTCCTTTTCATTCTTTTTTCTACAGTTCGAAGATGATTCGTCAACAGTTTGAAACCAATGTTTTTGGGACGATTGATGTCACGAATGCGGTACTGCCTTATATGCGAGCAAGGAAACAGGGAACAGTCGTTGTGATTGGATCTAGATCAATATGGCGTGCTGATACTCCGGTCGGTCTAACTGCGTAATCGTAGTGTTTACGAAATAGTTCAAAGCTCTTTTCATCTAGGGGCTTGGTACCTACGCTGCTTCCAAAGCTGCGATTCACGGTGAGCTCCTGTCATTTTTGAAGACACGATACTTGCTCCAGAAGACTGACTTTCCCGGTATCGATAGCCCTCACGGAAGCGCTCTCTAAAGAACTCGCACCCATCAATATCAGAGTTCTGCTCGTTGCACCGGGTGCATTCCGCACCGAAGGCATCTACGGAATTCCCTTCAATACCTCTAATCCTATCTCAGACTACGATGATCTGCGAAATATGGCCAACTCGCGTTATTTACAGATTCCGGGCAACGAGCCGGGTGATCCTGTCAAGGCAATGGAAGTTTTAGTAGATGTCGTCCGTGGGGAAGGCTGCGCCAAGGGAAAGAAGTGGCCTACAGTGCTGCCCTTGGGTCAGGATGCAGAGGCGGACATGAGAGGTAAATGGGATGCTTTCATGAACGTCCTCGAAGAGTGGGGAAATATTGTCAGAAGTGTGTGTTTTCCAGGGTGACTCAGAGGTTCCGATATAACTGAAGCTTGTATTTAGTAAATAGAAGAATCTGATCAATAGATTAGCTTACTGTATTCCAGCTGGAGGTACCGAGTACGCCGAAACGCGACAGTGACTAACTCCTTAAATGGGTTGTGGCGGATGTTTGACAACAGATAACTTTCTTCTTTACTATCATGAAGCTCCTTCTTACGGGTGTGACCGGTGCAGGTATGTGCTCTCTGCAGTCGAAGGGGGCCGCATTCTCACTCCTTCCAGCTGGATGTCAGATATTTCGTGAGGCAGTTACAGATCCGGCAGTGACCTCCATAACTATCCTTTCTCGACGTGCTCTTCCCGACTGGTTGACCAAATCTATTCCTGAAAACGACAAGACCAATACTGTGATAGTCGATGACTTTCTCAAGTACCCGGCCAACCTTCCTCCCAAACTTGCCGCTCACGATGCATGTATATGGGCACTTGGTTGTTCCTCGGTGGGTAAGAGCGAAGAAGAATACACCAAGATCACCTATAACTATGTTACGCATATAATCGCTGCCCTGGGTGAAGTTGCCAAAACTCGCGTCGACAGCGAGCCCTTCCGCTTTGTCTTCGTCTCTGCTGCGGGCGCAGATCCGACAAAGTCGTCTTCGAAAGCAATGTACGGCCGCATCAAGGTATAGAACATGTTTATGTCACGCTAATTGCTTCTATTTGATATATGCTTACTATCTATTCGCTTTAGCGTGAAACCGAGCTATACCTACTCAATCTCCCTGTTGAATCCAGAATTCGTCCTATCATCCTTCGACCAGGTTATTTTTACCCAGAGGATCCTAACATTGCAAAACAAACACGTTCCACGGCTGAGCGTGCCCTGTCAGTTGCTCTTAGGCCACTTGTATCGAACTTTTGGAGCAGCAACTACATACCGACACAAGAGATTGGCCAATTTGCGATGAAAGCCGCAAAGGGCTCGTGGGGCGGTAGCGAACAAATTTTCAACAACAACAGAATGAGGGAACTTTTAAGGGGCCAGGAAGCATCGTAATTGCATGTCGCGATCGGATATCTCTATGCTAAACGCTCTACACTCAGATTTAATAGACAAATTGTGATTGATGAATATGCGCAGTGTTACGTATCGCGTTCGAAGTTGCATATCTGACTTTACAAGATGTGTGTTGGTAAATCGAAGACTTGATAGATGCTAGAATACAGTATGCAGATAAGCTGAAAATGGGATATTCATGGATCCAGACTTCGAGACCATGCCTCCCAGTGTGTCATTCTTGAGAGAGATCTCAGTCTAGGTTGTTCCTCTAAAATGATATGCAAAACTTCTCGACATAACTGCTGGTACTGGTGATGTGCAGAGGAGTAATCCCCAAAGCTCTGTAGATCGTGAGCACAATAAAATCTACATAGAGTAAAAGATGCAGTTTACCTGGTATATTTCGCGCATCGTCGAGAGCATTTCAATACACCAGCCAACGTACATTTCATTCGCCTTCTCATCTTCTTGCAAAGAACTCACCATGTTGTTGATGATACCTGCACCACATTTAGCGCGTCAGTCGGTGAGCGCTACTCGGAGCTCCGAAAGAAAATACCTCGAAGCAAGATTGGACGATGTGATTTTAGTTCGAAGCAAAAATCCCCTTCAGCTCCTCGATACGCTTCCAAATCAAGACCGCGCAGGAGAGAATGTCGTAGTCCGTCTACCGACAACAGCAATGAGACATACTGACTACTGAGATCGGAAGTGTTGTCTTCTGTTGAGTCATCTTTCTCAGGAACCAGAGCGATAAAGAGTGCCTTGAAAAATTTTTGCTTTAGTGGCTGAGAGCGTAAGGGGTCAATCTTCTTGACAATGAACACTGATACTTGAGGGCTTACTTCGATAGATGTCGGCTGTAGTTTCAAAATGTTATACATAATGTAAATATCAATACGTCTCTTCCATTGCGGGTCCTGAATTTCGTTCCAAGAAAGCCCCCGAAGCTTCAAGTAGGACGCCCAAGACTAGTGCGATGAAATCAGCATTAAATAGAATCAAGATAGAAGTAATTTTACTTTGCTAGTGTGTTGGATGATGATCGAAGCGCAACCTAACCACGTCTCGATCATTTTTTCGACGTGACTCATAATTCTCTTGCGCTTTTCTTTTTCTTGGGGAAGTGGTTGCTTGAAAGAGTTGGTGAATAAACGGTATAACGACCAACTGATTTGCTCAAGGGGCTTGGTCGAGGTCAGCAACACTTCACAAGCTTATGCTACATAGTAAGCTAACCTTGGACACTTCTGAATCCTTTGCCCTCGTAGGATTTAGAGCTTCATTGAGTTCGGGATCGTCGAGGTTGATGTTAAGCTCTTCATAATCGTCTTGACTCTCTTGTGCATCAGATTCAATACTGGGGCGATGAGGGGGTGGGACAATTTTTGAGCGCACATGAAGGAAACATTGGACAAGGTCATTCAAACGGCGTGATGTCGGGGCATGAAATGGTAAAAAGTCATGTTTGAAGAACTTTTCAATACGCCCTGGATGGGAGTTAGCGGCACTTTGATATTAAGCCTAGAAAACCTCGTACCTATCAGCGCCGGCTCAGGGTAGTCCCCAATCTCAGCATAAGCACCAATGATATGACGAGTAGCAGTAATCAACAAGTTTATCGATAGAAGAGTCGTGTTGAGAGATCGGTGTTGGGGAGACTTCTTAATGGCTGGTCTCCTTTCGTTGTTGTGAGACGGCAATTCGTCTATCAGGATGTCAGCGGTCTCAGCGAGCCATGTCAAGGTCTCGGACAACCCCAACTTTCCAAGTACCATCATTTGTGAAAGGACCATCAAGCACTGGATATAGACCCGTCGCGTGACATGGTCTGCATTCCTGAAGTCGACATAGTTTCGGGCTTGCTTCATTCGACTAATTTGTTGGTCAGGATTTTTCTTGATACAGACGGCTATGGTAGCAAAACGGTTGTATAACATCGATAGCTGGTGGTACTTAGGGTCCCTGTCCGAGAAATTAACTGAAGCAATTGGAGCTACCAGTGAAAGAAGTTTTTTGGCTCGTGGTGGGAGGGACGATGTTTCACCTTTCTCTATTACTGCGTCCACGGCATTAACGACTAATTTCAAGAACAGTCCATGCGCACTATCATCTGGGTCGTATTCGGAGCACAAAGACCAATCATGGCGTTGTATGAAGCGTGGTAAGCCAGGTCTTTCATGTTGAAGGTCACCCAGATTACGACTGATAAACACCTCGTCTCTGAGCCGTTTGATTATCGCAAAGGCGTCACCAAGATCCCAGTGAAAATTGCAGAAAAGGTTGAAGCAACGAACAAAGACATTCGCAACCTCGTGATCGTTGTGCTCATCGGCACGGAGGCATGAATCTAATTTGAGGATAGTTTGATCAAGCGCCAGGGAGACCAAGGTCCATGAGGAGGGAAGACGGATATTGTCAGTAGTGGTTCCGTGGACAGAGAACTGTGAAAGCCTGGAGAGACCGAAAACGATCTGCCAAACCACACCACTAGCAGACATCCGTCCGACACTTGTCTGCAAACGAGATTCGAGAGTATCCTGCACAATTTTCCAGAGCGGGTGGCATAATTTCAGATGACCGTTCGAAGAGGTGTTCTTTGAAACATCGTGATTGATGACATGAATAAGGAATATCCACAGTTCAGCAGTTAGTTGTTCTGTTCCAATAAGATTGCCAGACGCATTTGGGACATGGATTGGGTTATCTAGTTGGCCAATACCGTATTCAAGAAGATAGTGAACGAGGAGACGGGTGGATTCCACCAGTGGAGCCCCTTGAATGGATGCGTTCGACCTGGCATCAATGCTCGGCAGCGAAAAGCCTGCTCGTATGGAAAGCTCGACACAAAAACGGCAAACAATCAACGTAGTCGCGTCCATGGAAGAAGAAGGAATAGCAGCCTCCCGCATCCGCGCGGTCATCTTCGTAATTTCGTCTTGGACCCTATTTCGAAGCGACACTTTCCTTTCATCCTGAGTATTAGACAAGTGCCATGAAAGCGACTGACAGGTTGCCTCCACTAAATACTCCCAGTCGTGAGCACCCGTATCGTCCGCGTCAGGTAAATCAGTGGCAAATTGCAATAGTGACTCGCAAAGTTTGGGAAGTAGGGATTCGAATTGGGACAAAGTAGTCATGGGGCCGAGGCTAAAACCTTGGGTAGAAACGGAGATTGGAGCAGTGGGCGACTCGCTTGCATGTAATAAATCAAATAATTGACCTCTCCCGATGTAAGTGCGACGGTCAATAGAGATTCCAGAAGTTAACGGCGTCATGTCGACGACCGGAGCTTCGTCATCGTACAGGGCCGTAGAGTCCACACCTGCGTCTACTACCTGCTCGAAATCCGGAACACTCAGAGGGGTAGTCGACCTAGAGGATGAAAGACCCCTCTGCCGAGATTGTGCATCAACAAGTATCAGGTGGTCATCGGCTAAAGGACCTTCAAGAGTTCTCGCAGACTGATGGAGCCCATGCCGGATGCGAATGGTGTCCGAGTCGATCAAATAGATACCATTTGCCTCTTTGCGTTCCCTGCGTTCCTTCTCCTTCTGTTTTTTCGCCTTTGGCGGTTTGATTTGTTGTAACTTGGAGTCCTCTTCAGAGTCAGAACCTCTGGCAGTATCATTACGTTGCAGACGCCCATGTTCAGAACTGAAATGTCCAGAAGTGGATCTTGGTTTGAAGCCCTTGCGATACGATTTCGCTGCCTTTGGCTGGAATGGAAGTGTAGTCTGGCGTTCATTCCCGACTCTCCGAGCTTCCCCAACTGTAACGTTTATTTTGTGAGATGGACGTTTTTGACCGTTGACAGCATTTCTCGGATGTCTGCAAGAGAAATCAGGATGGAGACCACGACATCCAAACACAAATCGACGGACCTTTTGGAATCCCGATGTGACTTATTTTTTGCACTTGAGGTCGCACTCCTCTTGGGATTGGGAGGTTTCATCAACATGAAATCAATGAGACCATCCACTTCCACAGCTTCATGTTCCTCCTCGGCTAAGTATGTTTCAATAGCCAGGTCGCTAACCTCTTCATCAGAGCTACTGTCCGTCAGTTCTATCACGTCCTTGTCAGGTAAACGAGGTGGGGATTGGGTTTTTTCGGGTCCAGAAAAATAAGCAAGGTCGTTACTATCTTCGTGCCAACCAGGAGAAGGTCGTCGAAGAGTAGGAACCTGTCGAACTTCAGACCCTTCGTCTTCGGATGAACTATTCCCGCCCTTGATTTCTTGAGGTATAGGGGTAGGGACTTTCCTAGTGTACGTTTGACCAGGGAGAAGAGGTCCGTCATGGCCTTTTGACCCTCGATGTAACTCTGACCGAGCTTTCTTTGAAGATCTTCCCTCACCGGCGAGTAACATGGGGATCATGAATGCAGGCGCCATGTAATTAAGGGCTTTCCGATATCTCGCTTCTTTTCGTCTGACCTTCGATGCCCTTTCTAGCTGCTTTTCCTGCCTACCTGTCTTAGGCCAACTCCTCGTTTTCGCTTGTGTTTCGGCGTTAATAGACGGTTCTTGATCAGAATCTGGAGGTGGGGCCATATTGACGTCTGTACTCTGACTATCATTAGCAATAGGTTGGGGGTCGTCGGGAAAGTCGGGTGACCATAAAGTCGCTTCATTCATCTCAGAATGATTTGAGGGGGAATGTAGCCGAAGAGGAGAACGACTAGCACTGGACTTGGAGGAACCAGGAGTGGGGGAGCGGTGTCTAGTTTGGGTGGACGAGAGATCGAAATCAAAGGTAGACATTCTTTCTTGAGAAGTGGTTGAATCAATTTCTCTGTGGTGTGTAGAACCAGAAAGGTCATCCTGTCTTAACTGTGCGGGAGAGGAATCGACATGATACACACTCATCCTGGTGGCAGAGGTTACGGCCTGACGAAACGAAAAGTCAGCTACAACCGTGCAGTTAAGAGAAGCCTGACTTACTCGATGTGGGGAGTGAGTCCGGGTATAATTCGAACCAGACTTTGATTCAAGAGGAAACGTTTTTGGCTTTTTGGTTTTTTGTCGACGTTCCCGTTCCTCCTGCTCTCTTCTCTCCTTTCTCTCCTTCCTCTCTAGAGCTCTCGCTTGTTTTCTCAAGTCAGCCACACCCTCCGGTTCGTCTTCCGATGACATTTCAGGTAAGAATCCGTTGAAAGCATCATGATGTGGCGAACGGTTAGCGGAATTGGGAGCCCGAGCATTTCGAGATTCTGTACTAGGACTCGAGTACTGGTCCGGCTCCTTGTCCTGTGATTCCTCTTCCTCGTATTGATCGTCCCTTCGATGATGTCGATCCCCACGGTTCGGACTCCGGAATTTAACAATAGCATCAGGATTGTGTTGCATCATTCGGGTGTACTGCAATTTGTCATACGAATAAGGCTTCTCCTGTTGAAGACCACGTTTTCGAAGTTGGTATCGAGAATGATTGACCTCAGAGTCTTGGAGAGCCTGTGCTATGTATAAATCTTCCGCAGGTGCTGCAAACGCCAGTGCCGGATGCCGTTGTGGTGAAGCCACTTGGCGCACGATTGGCGAAGGAGAACGACGAGGGGACTGGAAAAAGTTATGTTGAGAAGAACCAGGCGAGGAGAGCGGAGAAGATAGCTGTGCGGAGTTCTCGAATTGCAATAAATCGTCCTCTGCCGGTGCAGGAATAGCCTGGTCACGAGAGGGTGATACAACTAGCTTTCTGGCACTAGGAGATAGATGCGTTGGTGAGGCAGTCAGCTTGATATCTCCTTGTCCAGGAGAATGGACACATGATTGATTTTGAGGAGAGTCAGACATATACAGAGGATCTTGGGATAGTGAGAAGGAAAGGATTTTCGTGGGGGACAAGGATGGTAATGATGTGGATTCTGCCTCAGCAGGGATGGATTTCTGTTCCGAAAGAAGTAAAGGGTCTTGAGAGCCTTCAAAGGCGCTACCATCCAACGTAGTGATTTTCCTCTCTTCATCATTGGATACCTCGGGCTCGTAGTCGGTGGATGACGGACCGGGTGAAAAGAGCGAGCTTGCTCTATAGAAAGTCGGTGATGAGTTTCGAGCAGAATTCGGGATTGAAGCAATTGAAAATTGTAGAGAATCATGAGAGAGCTTCGAAGAGATGATTTAGGAGAATGCAATAGAATACGCGACTTGACGATACTCTTACCTTTTGGCGCTTTCTGCTTGTCCACTGAGACTCATCCACATCCCCGTTTGCAACGAGTTCAAGAAGCTCTTCTTCATCGGATGTAATCACAATATCATGATCATCGTCCATAAGTCGTTGAATTCGTATAGAGCAACAGACAGGCGTGACAGAAGAAAGGGAGTCAAACATCATTCTGTCACAGTCGCGTAAGCACATGACCGTGACTCGTCTCTTATGCCGTGTAACTTAAACTTACTCGGAGTCGCTACCGTGCCATCTACAATCTCTACCATGTAGTATGGTTTATTTGACTCTAAAGCTCCAAGGTTCGGTATAATCACAGTTTTGAACCATTCTTCAGATTATCGTTCCGCTAGGACTCTACTTGGTGGCACGTCCGTGTCCCACTGATCAGCATTCGCTTTTAACGTCGAGCACAGCTTCTGTCAGGATTTCGCCAAAAGACAGGACTGTTATTGCTGCGACTCCCGCAGCGGCCGCTTCCGCAAACCGCTTTCCCATTGTTCCTCTTACAAAATATCGAGCTCCATGAAAAGTACCCTAGGGCCATACTAGGACAAAGCAAATCTTGTCCAAGTGAATGAAATCGTGCGGCCTAAGACGCGTCCGCTATATCACCCGAGCACTTAGGTCTTCATAAATAAGTACTGAAGATAACATCTAGCCATCTCCGCTCCCTTTCTTGACCCCTTCACTGCACCATGGAAACTAGTGGCAAACGAAGAATCCTCATGCTTCATGGGTAAGTTATAGCCTTGCTTATTTCCAACTGTATAACCACTGATCATCGATGCATCTGTGTCCAATAGCCACGGACAATGTGCATATACAATGAGTCGAATGGTTGGTGACACTACCCGCTTCGGAATAAATCATTGACGACATGCTCTTAAACGTAGTTGGCTCCCATAATCAGCGAATGCGATCAAGAAATCGACTTTGGTGAGTGTTCCATAGGCTCATGTCATTCAACACCATCATTGATGATCGATCGCGTGCAGTTTTTCTGGATGCACCTACCGCTCTCGTTCCCGTGGATTTCTCCCATGACTATGGATCAACCAGCTCTGATGTACATGATTCGAGACGTCCGAAACCTACCTCTACACCCTCATACCCACCGACCTCCAGGGCCTGGTTTAAGATCCAGAATTTCGCCATTGAGCAGGAAAGTATGCGGGAAAGTATAGAATTTTTGAAAGAGGTTCTGCGAGAAAACCAGTTCGAGGTAAGAAACCAAACTTGAAAGATGCTTGCTATGGCTGACGTCGCTTGGAAGGCGATCGTCGGTTTTAGGTGAGTAACTGCCAGTGTCTTGTGCAAGCCTTTCCGATCGTTCGTTTTGCAGCCAAGGTGCCGCCCTTGCAGAGTTAATCGCTGCATCGGTACAGTTGTTCGTTTCTCTTAGCAATGCGAAGCATTGATTATCTGCATCGACAGTTAGAACAGCCACATATGTATCCAGACTTTTGCAATGATGGTAAAGCTCCTCATCCACCTTTGTTCGTACCTTTCGATGTTTTTCTCGGGACAAGTTCCTTATTCTTCACCAGGAAATATATTGTGGCCATTTCAGGCTTTTTACTCAGAGGACCTTGCACTGAATGGGGCTCAACGACTAGCCAAATCGCTGAACTTGATTCTTCGTATTTTATAAACACTCCCGCTCTCCATGTCTTAGGTAGAACGGACGTCGTGGTTCCCCGTGAGAGGTCCGACTTGTTTATGGCATATTCTAATTACAAAAGAATCGAGGAACACGTTGGTGGTAGGTGTCATAGTTTTGACGGTACCAACATCAGCTCATCGCTTTCTATTAGGTCATTTTATACCAACAACCCTTCGGTGGCGGCAATTTTTCATCGAGTTTTTCAAAGACCCTTTCGCCGAAATCAAATCACCTTCTACTTCCAGAAAACGACAATCATTTGTACCTCTTCTCAAAGCGAATGACATGCCTGTGCCTCCTATGGCCATCGGCCGGACGCTGCTGAAATACTCGTCTGTCCAAGACACAGAAACCAAGCCCTCGAGAACACTTGTTATTGAACCCATTTTCACAAACTTTGCCGATATTCGTCCTGCAATGAAAGCTAGCTCTGTCCAACAAGGTGGTCTACACACTCCCACTCTTGTAAATCGACCATCGCGACCATTAGTGCCCTTTGCTTTCTCATCTTCCTCTCCTACATGGACCCCCGATTCCCCATTTGAAGTTCCTGAAGCTGCGTACGTTTCCATGGCGGGGGCCTTTATACCTGGTCCGGAAGATGGTAACTCCACAGAATCCGGTCACTCGGATGGTACACTGACACCCAGTGATTCATCCGAGCCTTCCCAAGACGCGTCTTCAACCGAATCCGACTCCATTCCGAGTCCTCCGATTGATGTGAAGAGCTATTCGGTTGCCGGAAGGCTTTACCAAGGCCTTCTGATTGCTGCTGGATTGAGTCGCAACATACTCAGAGCACCTATTCCATAGACCATGTGTGTCGATGATCAATTATCTTCATTATGCATTGTTCTCTCTACCCCCTCTACATTCGTTGTCATTACACATGTCCTCTCATTCCCTGTACATCTTCCATCTCACTTTGTCCTGCATACATTTCTATCTCGGACGGATATATTCTGACTTGTTTATCCCACTTCCAAGTTCCAACTATAGATAGAAATCTCCGAATGTATCACCATTTGCAATAAACTGCCTCCTTCGAGTACCTCAACCGGTCCGGTAAAGAATATTACACCGTTGCACCTCGTTGCACTTGATGTGCCACTGTCTATCAAACTCTTATCAAAGCGTGCCAAAATGCTATGCGATCCCAACACGTAACATCGAACGGTAAATCGAACATCCCTCAACTCAGATGCTACATTTTGAAATTCGGCCCAGGCTGATCGACAGTTGTGGTGTTTAAGCTATTGTTCCTGTTTATTCGGAATGGACTACTTAGGGCGAACGAGCTTAACCGGCCAAAAAGAGGTGTGTGATCATGATATCCTGTATCCAAAAAGTTTCAACACTTTCAGGTTTGAAGTTCGATGTTCATAGACGGTCTCACAACCAGAAATTCGTGAGCTGAGGGACTCACTATGGTTGGTAAATATTTTCTTGGGAATATGCAAAAGAGTTTCCGGCATTCTTGACATGTTATGATGTTCTTCCCAGAGTGGCACCTTTTCCCTTTTTGCAAAAAAAAAAAGGTGTTGCAAATCTGATTAAATTTTACATTCTGAGGAAAATATGCACGAAACGACGGAGTCGCCCACACGGCAGGCGGATCCGGGATAATCCCAAACACATCTTCCTAAGGAAAAATCCATTGGCCCCGGCATGCGCAGTAGTTGCAATCTGAAAAATCAAATTCCTGAACCAGGACAGATCAGGACGCGAAGCGCTACAAATCAAATACCTGAATCAGGACGCGAAGCGCTACAACTAATGTTGCAGTATGTACATATGTCGGTGAAATATACCGAATAATATCCCAGCTGATTGATGAAATGTAGACTTCAAAGTGTCAGAATTAAGAAACGAGTTCAAGATTCGGGGGCCAGGCATACTACTTATGCATATGCGATGATCGTTTAGATGATTGTTCAAGCTCAAGTCCTTGGGGAAAAGTCTCGTTTCATTTCCATCATCTGTACTACCCTGATGGATTGTCTGAAGAGACGGAATACAGGGCTGTCCTATCATTCTGCTACACATAAAACCATGTCGGTTTTTTCTCGTATCGTCGCGACTCATAACCCATCCATTCCTTTTGACGACTTTTGACGATGTCTCATATTTTCACCCTTGACGCCCTCGCACGATCCAAAGTATGCTTAGAGTTTGTGAACCAGGAGCAACCACCCAGTATCTACTGGAAACCCCGTGCTGAGCCTCTACTGCTCAACTCTTCTGCCAGTTCCTTATCCATTAGAGTTAACCAAGCATTCGTGAACGGTCGACCCTCCCTCACGTTATTCTTGATTCATGAACCCGAACTAGAAGATCAAGCTCAAAAAGTACGTTTCCACTTCCGTTCCTCTTCCTTGGGTACTAACGTCCTGTTATAGTCAACTCTGAATTGTCCAGACTCTATACAGATCGATAAGAATCCTCGACAAGTTGTAGACAACAAGATTTATTCTGCGCAAGAGAATCTCTCCGCGATATCTGGTTTGTGATTTATTTACGATTCGGTCAATACGATTATTGGAATCTAAAGTTTTCTATATGTAGAATTTGATACTCCAAGCCATACCTTGTTTCCGAATTCCAGCGCGACAGTATCATCGACCACCGCGCTCGGATTTGATTTTGACACCGAACAGTGGGCTAGCGCTGATGCCCACCACTCTCTCCCCAAAAGCGACCGAGACTCTTCAACATCTACCTCTTGTGAGTTTCAAGATCTTGACTGGGACCTGGACTAGTTGCTCACCATTTTAATTCCCAGGTGATGACTTGCGATTCCTTGATCTTAGCAATGATGACAGTGGCTCGACCCTCTTTTCGTCACTCTCCTCTTTGGGGATGTTCTTTGGGACAAATGATCACGATTCCCCCGGCGAATGGGCTGAAGTAGCCTCTGTCACTCCAAGCCCAAGTACCTCTCTACGCGATATTGGCTCGGAGGAAGCATGGTCAGACCATTCTGGTACTAGCGTGGACTCGGACTCCACTACGACCACAGGACTAAAAGAGCCCACTAGTGTGAACAGGACACGTTCCAACTCTAGAGCTATCCGACGCGAGTCAGGATATCGCTCTTCCGGCGGAGTCCAATCTCGTACGAACGTTGCTGCTAAAAAGAGGAGAGTTCAATGCTCGCTGTGTGATGAAACTTTCTCGAGAAGACACGATATGATGAGACATGAGGTACGAGGCTTTGAAACTTTTTTGATCTGTTCCAATACTGAAGTTTTTTCTGGTCGAAGTCTAGCCAACACGGGAAAAAGCAAGATTGGACTTGCGAGGTGTGTCGGCGGTTCTTTTCCAGCGAGACAATGCTAGCTGTGCACAAGTGTCCTGCTTTGCGTTCGTGATCCTCCTATTCTATACATCGACCATTAGCGATTGAAAATCCGAGGATGACTGGTGGCAACTGAATATTTATTGGATGTATTGTCCTACGACATTTTGGCTCTAAGCAAACTTCGGCGTTCATTCTAGATCTATGTATCTCGTGCCCAGGAATATTTTATCCTATGTATTCGTACTGTCCTATTTACACTACTTATTATCTTTTAAATAAAGGACCCGCCACAATTCTATAGATTGTATATGGACAACTTATAATACAAATCCGTAGACTATCATATACTACATATACATAGAGGTGCTGGTACACCGACAGGCCGTCGTTCCTGATTTCAATATCCCTACAATTGATCTTTAACTGTGACCACTATTACTAAACATTTCCGAGAGTCACCACGCGACAGTGCCTTGCTACCAATTTCCAGCTTCCTTCCAAGGTTTTCGTCGGATAACCTAAAGTAACTTCAGAGATCCGGACTGGGTTTATCTAGGACTTGAGTATTGAAGTCACCGCACCGAAAGGTTGTAGCAATAGAATACAAATGAGTACGCATACATCGCTAGGACGTGTGTGGGGCTTAGATCCATCCTAGAGATTCAACCCAGCACTCCCAAAATATTAACAACTTGGAGTTGGGCTAAGTAACACATAGCAATATGCATACGTATGAATAGGATGTGGATATTAATGCTGTAAGGACCCCGTGAAGTGGAATCGGAGAGAGCGACAAAAGCGTTGTTTGAATTTTGTGAGTTTGAAGGCAGCATAAGTTATTAACTCGAGTTTGTTTTAGACTAACGGAAAGGCTGGGAGAAGCAGGCCGACGCGCCGACGCGCTGTTGACACTTCACGTGCTGAACTTCATTAAACGACCACCATGTCGACTACATCTGACGCCCGTCGCCAACAAATCGAAGCGAAACGAGCAAAACTAGCTGAACTTCGAAAGGCAAGAGAAGAACGCCAAAGGGAAGCCAACCGAGGGCGGCAAGACGTGCGTCAAATTTTCAAAAGACTATCCAAACACTTTATTGACATTCATCAGGGTCCTTCAACTCCTCGCAGAGCAGGCCAGGGAGAAGTCGATGATTTTGTGAACTCTATCCTCCGTGAATCTCGGGGTCCAAGTGCTGGTATTGACAGCGGTGATCTAACACCCTCATCGTCCGTACCCGGAACACCTTTACTTGGACAGGCAACCCTACCCCATTCGCATTCGATAGGAAATGGGAGTGGAAGAGTCAGCAGACAAAGTGATATTGGCTCAGATCGCATTAGTTTTGGTGGGACAACCTTGGGTGGTGTTTCGAATTCAGCAACAGACAGTGTCATGGAACGGTACGCGTCTCTATCGAGATTATGTGTTTAACTAACAACCATCTCATTATTCAGTGAGATGGTCCCGCGTTTTGTACCAGATTTGATTGACATCGAACAAGAGCTTTTCGAACTTCCAAGAAAGGTATACAGTGGACTTTACAGACCTTGCCAGATGTCTCATACATTGAGCATATAGGAACGTGTCATCTACAACAAGGAAGTGCAAACAATGGCGGTGGAGACAGAGACTCAAACTCCCGAGGAGGACAATTTCCGAAGACGGACCTTGACCGAGGCCGAGCTCGAAGCTTTGCAGGCCGCTCGGGATAAGGAACTAGAAGAAGAGAGCGTACAACTGGACAAAGAAATCGAGGAAGAAATCCGAGGTAGTGTACATCCCTACCGACAATTTCCTACTTTCTAAATCTGTAGCAGAAATTCCTCCGGAGGAACTAGCTGGAATCCTGTCTGCCCCCGAACTGCTGGAATTCGTTGACTCAACAACAAAGATGTTCTACCGTGCATTGAATGGCTACGATTATACCCGCGACTACAGAGTCGGAGCAGAGACTGGAAGGTAAGATTTCTGCTCTCCGTTAGCAATGATGTCCCTTACTCTGTTCTTTGAAAGTGACGAATCCGAAGGACGTGTTAAACGCGTTTGTGAATTCTTTGACGAGCATTATGGTAAGAACCGTTCGATAACAGACGTGGACTGGTCACCGCAAGTAAGGTTAACTTACACAACTTAAGTTCTGCTCTAACGACACCCAGTACCCGGAATTAACAGTTGCATCCTACAACAAGAATCCCGCTGCTCTGAATGAGCCAGACGGGATCGTGGCTGTTTGGAACTTGCACTTACTCCAAAAACCTGAATTCGTTTTTCATTCTCAAGTCCGTAAGCCTTATGACTCACTCCTGACGCTTGATTCATTATGTCGTTCTCTAGTCCGACGTTCTCTCTGTGACGTTCTCTCCCTTCCACTCTAACCTCGTCTTTGGTGGAACATATTCTGGGCAGATATTGTTATGGGATAATCGATCGAAGCATCTGCCTGTCTTGAAAACCCCCTTATCTGCTTCTGGACATACCCATCCTGTGTACGCAATGCAGATGGTGGGTACTCAGAATGCACACAATCTAATAACCACCAGCACCGACGGGACAGTGTGCAGTTGGTTAGTTGATATGTTGGCGCAGCCTCAGGTCAGTCTCTCATTTCGAGGTTGATTTGCGTCTGTCCTAATTCGTTTCTTTTGTCTACATGTAGGAGACATTGGAGCTTATCCACGCGGGTCACAACAAAACCGGAGAGGTCGCAATAACCACACTTGATTTTCCCGACAATGAGACGACCACTTTCTGGGTAGGCACAGAGGAAGGGAATGTCTATCAAGCAAACCGGTACGACCGTGCAGGTGCTAAGGCGGGCTTGAACCAATACGACGTGTACAAAGGACACTCAGGCCCCGTTATGGGCCTACACTTCCATCCAACAAGCGGCTCGGTCGATTTCTCGGACCTTTTCCTAACGAGCTCCGTTGACTGGACGGTCAAATTGTGGAGGGCGAAATCTTTGGCAAAGCCCTCAACAGCTCCGCACCCGATTTCACCGTTATACTCCTTTGATGAGGCAGATGATCCCGTATACGATGTCAAATGGCACCCAACTCATCCGGCGCTGTTTGGAACTGTGGATGGGTCCGGTAAATTTGATTTGTGGAATCTTAATCAAGATACGGAGGTGCGTGTTCCGTTTACATTTTTCCTTCATCTTCATTTGCTTCTCGAGTTTTTAGGTTCCCATCGTGTCCACAAGCGTAGGGTCCGGACGTGCGCTGAACAAACTGCAATGGGACAAGAAAGACGGACGACGTGCGGCGCTGGGAGGAAGCGATGGCAAGCTGTACGTTTATGATATCGGGGATGTGGCAATGCCTCGAGAATCGGAATGGACAGATCTCCAAAAGACGATTTCGAGCATCGTTGGAGGTGGTCAGATGAATGGTATTGCGGATGGAGACTCCATGAAAATTGTCGCTGGGCGATAATAAGACAGTCTCAAGGTCGAAACATTCATGTGTCGTGTACGCATTGTATATCATGAGTTTGATTTATATGATACGTCGGTTCATGCTAATGATATATGATTCTACGTAGTTGTAATGTTGTCCATGGGCTTCTGGATAGTATGAGTTGGTCTTTGCATCACTAGACGAATGAGCGCGCTACTCGCCATCAAGCTTGACCACTGCTCCTCAATGTGTCTTCTGTCATGCATCTCGTCCTAACTCCCATGATACCTTTAGAGAAGCGAGTATAAACATGTATTATTGGGTGTCGATTGATCAATGCACTTCTGGTCTCTTACGTTTTATATCCGACTTTGTTCAGCTCCGGTCCTGGTTCCGTCCTGTATCTTGACGTGTCTCTTTCTGCTGTTGTCCCTCCTGCTCGAATCCATCATCATCATCAGGGTTTAAAGAAGCAGCTACAGCCATAAATCTATAAAGCACACATGTTAGAGTCGTGTTCAAAGTGCAATCGTAACTCAAAAACACGATGAGTACGAGTTTCAAAACGTTGAGGCAGGGTATACGCAGGCGAAATACATTCGAGTTGAAAAAGCAGCTCACTTCGCGGCATCCAGCCCAGAAAATATTCTTATAGCATTCAAATCAACCTGAAGTTGTTCGCAAAGGTCGGCTGTTCGGTTCAAGGCACGGTTCATGCGGCCGAAGCTACTAGCAAGTTGGGAGTAGAGACGATCCTTGGCTTGAGTGGCACTTGTGGGGACATTCATCGTGGCGAGGTTGGGGCTTCAAGTTGAAGTTAAAAAAGAGACAGCAACATGGCACACGTGATCGGCGCGTTTCTCGTCATTCCTCTCCGATCATCAAGTTGTCCTCTGACTCCTCAACGCCCACTCAAAATCTTCCAATCGACCTATTCTTTTTGCTCTGATAATCTCTGGGTCTGGGCCCTGAATCCCCAATTCAAAAAGGGACTAAAAGCAAGGTTTCAATTTCGTGATCAAGAGGACGGTCTGCATGGATTCCAACGGATCTTTCGAACTCGGCCTTCAATTTGCTGAATCTTTTCTACGGCAAAGTCAGCAGACCCTCTTTCAACTTGATAACAAAACAATCCTGAAGCTACTTTAGTCTTTCGTCTCCTAATTTAAGTTGCCTTCTAGAATTCAGCGAGCACAGTGTCGGCTCCACCAATACACATCAATACACCTGCTGCCTTCTCATTGAGAAGTCACAGAGCATCGATAATACATGTTAATGCACAGGCCAACTATACATGGGTGCACGAAGCTCCGGTTATCTTTGGTCAAAGGTAATCCTATCTTGCAGAAGCTTGTCCTTCTTCGTCTAGCAACTCAGTCGTGCAGGAAGATCCATTCATTCATTCCTTTCCGCTTCCTTTCTTTCGACACAAGACCTTTTCATGGAGGAAAGTGTGGTTAAAGTGGTGGAAACAGCTGGACCAACGTTTTAGCGAGATCACGAGGAGTTTGAACTCTGGGTGGAAGTACTCCGTACAACTGCCTAGCATCCATAAACGGAAAGACTAACAAATGCAGGACAACACTTGCTCACCTAACCAAATGGACTTTTTACAATCGCTGCAGGGCGCAAAATGGACTCTCGAGGATGAAACAGAACGAAACATGCACTTAGCGGAGTCGTGGAAGTCTTTTGCGGATTGCTTAGATCCGTCTGAAAGTACATAAAGAAGAATAGGTAATCCCGGTTCTGCCTGTATTCACTGATTCTTGGTGTCTTGAGTCAAACTTTTGAGGAAGACGCCGTCAAGAGAAAATAGCACGATGCGGAGGTTCGGAACTTCGGATATCTATTGCATCGGAAACAGAGAATTTTTTGAGCATTGAATAAGTGCACCTGAAATACTAACCCCCAATTGTAGGTCTGTTCGAAGCGATACAATTCAAACTCTCATGAACGAGAATGGGAAGAACGCGAGAAGGCTGTCAGACCGTCTCTATGTGATCTTGTGTGGCCCTCGTGATGTATCAAAGAAGGCTTCAAAAGTAAAGGCATTTGAACAGCCCCTCAGGCGGTGTATACGGTGCCTTGCTCAGAAGTCGAATCAAGCGGTCTCTAGTCTCTCGTGGTCCTACATATCGTAAGTTTTCCAACAGCGCTAGATTTCCAATTGCAAGACACCTTTCATTCGAACGAGTAAATGTTATTGAAAGGTTCCATACATTTGCAGATTCCAGGGAAGTAGGGTAAGAATTGTATTTTGATGAATCTATTGATTGAATGGTTACTCAAAGTACTAAACGACGGTGAATAAGGCTGTATTGAACGACTCTTTTCCGTTGTGTGTATTTTCCGAGGACAATACCTGGGTCATGGAAATACGGACTTTCGACCAAGCTGTCAGCACACGGATCGTACGGACATCAAGTTCCGGGTCTTCACGTACATGTGAGTCCAGCTTGAAGTACCTGGTGTTTGGTTTTCATAGACACTTCAGTACCCGAGACTACGACATGTACGTTATAGCGCAGACTAAGGCGGCAAGTTTTTGGGAAAGCGCTCACATACGTATACCCCAGACCCATGCGGGGGAAAAATTGCTTTTCCCCTGCTGTATAACAAAGGGTACCTAGTTCACTGTGCCTGTGTGGACGGTGATGAGACGTTCGTGTTATCTCCGACCAGGACCGATGTGAAAAAATGTCCTACAGCTGACCGTGATTAAGAACCACTTCATTAAAATGCGTCTGTCTAGGAGTATCTTATTCGATACCATCATGACCACCGAAATCCGATCATCATATGGTTGAAAAAAACGTTGTTCTGCCATGTATGTGCCCGCTGTGCAGCAAGTACAAGGCTCCGTTCTCATCTTGTCTAGTAGATGCCGTGATAAGCAGCAGTACTTGAACCCCCTCGTGTTTTCTCGTGTTGTTGGGCATATTAGGGCATTGAAAGATATTCGGTTCTTGGTCAGATATATTACTCGCGATTGATGGTAAAAGGGTGCAAAGTAGGTAAGTGTACGTGTACACAGGCAGTCTGAATATCGTCTTTCTTTCATTAGTTTAACTAGTATTACTTGGTATCGTATCGTGGTCATTACAACTCGCGCCGCGGGAGAATCACATTCATGATCAATCGACTTTCGATCGCCAACTTGCTGTACTCTTCGGGACACAGTCACGGAGACTTGCAAAGATGCAGGCAAGTAAGCTCAATCGTCCAAACTCTAATTTTTGCCAGACACTGCATATTACGGTTGGAAACCCTTTTAGTTCATCACCTGCTCGCATTTACTTACTCTGTATCTTGTTCGTCCAATTCCATGATACTCTCGCATCTTGACAAGCCCCGTGATTGGGACTTCCTTCATCCGTAGGTACTAGTATTTCTGATGACAGTACATCGTACAAGTCAATACCTGACATTTTTTGTGTAAGAGAGAACGTACGTCCCCCGTATCTCGATCAAACTTCTCCTCACTTGTTCGGTCGCAATTTTCGGAACTGCTAAGTATCAAGTAGTCGTCTTCGATCGAAGGGTAGTAGTGTACAATAAGTATCCAGTGCTAAAAACTGGCTTCCGATTGGAAGTACGTTAGTCTTGGACTCGGTGTACGGATGTTCATTATATCTGAATGCTTGAGGTGTACTGAACTTTCGAACATTTGACTGAGAACAA
>ML179762.1:0-53637 GCA_004369135.1 Dendrothele bispora CBS 962.96 | reverse complement strand
GGTCATGTAACGTGATCGGGTATAATTATAGCTGTCCAACGTCAACTCTCCTCGACTTGCATCCATTCAACGGTCCCTGGTATCCAGGCAAGGCTTCAAGCTTCATAATCCAATTCGACTAGACCAGCGCCAGCAGTCCTAGTCATGACGTTCTCCGTAATTTTCTTTGCTCGTTCAGTCACACTAGGAACCCGATGCTTCAAAGCAACCTACAAAACTCCGAATGGCAAGTAGTGCTATCCTAAAGGCATCCCAAAAATATGGAATCGATGAGGAAGATTGTTCTCTGTATACCTGCGAATTACGACACATCAACTTCGGAGACCGTACTTGATCCTCCGCAACAGACAATAATCAGAACCGTAAGGCTCGGAACAATTTGATAACAGCAATACTTTTGCAAGGGAAAAGGTACGTCGGGGGTGAGACTTCATAGAGGCCCAAACCAGCTGAATGCATGAACTTTCCTTGGACTTCAATGAGTAGTAGTTGCTCCATTTTGATAACCTTCGAGTCTCCATGTCATCGAACCCCTCTTGGTTCGATACACGTAGTAGGCCTTGCGCTTCGCGGTCCGTCCATCAGAACCTTTCCAATTCTATCGCGATTAGAACGACCTCCTCGGGAATGTCAAGCTTGATGGAATTAAGACGCCGGTGCTTTCCCATCTTCAATGTAGGAAAATTCACATCTACTTACTGACTTGCAGTCGAGGATGATTGATAAACCATGATTTGTGATCGTAGAGCCCTATCGATGGAACTGAAAAGGATTTATGCATGTAGACGAGACTCCCCAACCTTTTTTTTCACCTCCTCGACTTTAACTTTTACATACACGAACAAAGGCGTTTTCCGTCAAAATCGTCAAAGCACCTGTCGTTGAGTGGCGTTCCCTTCATTCACGACCCTTACTTACCACACTTTAGTACAACGCGAACCTCGGTGCATGTGGGATGAAAGCGAACAGAAAGATCGAAATACGATTGGAACCGTACCTAGATTCTATCCTTGAAGATAGCTTAGAGTCGTCCGCCGAGTCCTTCGACATTCGACACTGGAGAAAACCTTTGAGTCGGGGGTGGACGCGGGTGGGCGGACAGGAGCAGATAGCTGTACTAGACGATTTCGACAAAAGAATATTGCTTCTCGTACACGTTATCAACTCAGGTTCGATGACAGTACCAACTCTACGCAACTGGGACGCTGTATCGTGGTGAACACCATGAGAATATATAGTAGGCAATGGATATTGTGAGTAACGACAGATACATGTTGGTGCCAGCTCAAGCGCTCATGTTCAATCTAAGCCACATTTGGAACGGCCGTTTTCACGACCTTGGAAATACTTCGTTCTTCGCTACATCCACCTTGTTGTTCCTGAACGTAGTGCTTTGTTCCAATAACCGGGAAAATTATTGTGGATTATACGACTGAATGGCATGAACACTTTTCATTCCTACGTCTGGCTACTTTTTCTATCAGGAAGCTGGGCAGACCATGAAGTGGGTCACTTCCCATTTCATCTTAGATATGTAGTTCAAGGCCTTACGCAACTGTCAATGTCGGCTGTTGATGACTGCGTACAAAATAGTACAGCTTCTATTGAGGTCAACAGCTTCGTTATTTTTATGTAAAAATCTGGATGAAGCTGTAGTGTCTGTTGGCAGTGCAGTTTGGGGACTATAAAACCTTTCACTTGTTTCCATCAAGATCACCCCCACCTCCTAACCTCTTTTAAAAGGTGCGCTTATGCCTTGGCTCATTCACCATATCTAACATATCTTGTTCTTGCCACTGTAGGACAGCCAAGAATCTAGAAGAGGAGGATGGGAGAGAGTCAACGACAAGTGAAAAGGGTAGGAGATAACTTCCATACATGTCGCTACTAAGTCCTTCTGATGCAAATGCAAATTCAATTGAACCAGTTCTTTGAAGAATATGAACCCTTACTCGACCACGTCTTCGGTTGGGGGGAGCTTTGGGCAAAAGTTGATGAAACCTTAGCACCCGGCCCCAGCGTGTTGAATTACAAAAAATTTCTCGGACGCAGTAGGATCCTAGCCTTAGGTCGACGTCTCGATCCGAGTAAATTTCCCTTCATCAACTTTGAAACACCCGATTCCTCTCCGAGTCCTGGCACTGATCTCAATTCCTCTCCTGGAAACATCAACAATATTTCGGGCGATTACCATTCTTCCACCACCAATGACAGCTCAACTACCAACAATTCCCATAATGTTTCTAACACCACTACAACGAACTCATATAACAATACCTACATCACTTACAACAATTCTTCTCAGAAATATGAACGACGTAAAAGGAGAAACCGGTGGAATGTCACCAAGTTTATTACTCAGTATGTGCCACAATATATACATCACTACATCCCGGCACCAGCTGGCTTTTGGATCCCTGATGTTTCTTGGACTCACTGCGTTTGGGATGGCTTTCGTTGGTTGAACAACAGGTGGACACAGGCCGGCTTTCAATGGTGCCACACGCCTTACCAACAGGCTGATTTTACTTACTCCTGGAGACTATGAATGATCGTATTCTTTCAGTGATTCTTATTTTTTTTCTTTTGTTTGTTGTGTTTCATGATTTTTTCCTTCCGTTAGCATAGTTATTGCTCTTTCTGTTCCACGTTGGTACATTCCGGGTTAAACTCCAAACATACCACGGTCGGTTTCCTCTTGTATGCTGCTGTAAACGAGCCAAAAATAAAATCCAAAAGAATTATCATTTTTAAGCCTTTTCCGAACATTTGAACATGAGGTTTCCGAATTTTGTTCGGCTGGGGTCTATGTAATGCGTTTCATCAGGCTTCATCAGGAACTCACGCTACTGTACCTTCTAGCCCTTGAGCTTCTTGAAGCTTGGCGCGGCAATTCAGTTCCATTTAAGAAAATTACAGGCTTATTTCCATCATGCACTCTCGGAATACTCAATATGTACATACTTAATATTTACAGAAATTTGTGCACAGCCACTTTAGTCACCTGGTGACGAGTCTTGTTGGGCCATGCAAACGCTCACAACTACTCATCGACGCCTTTAGGAACGTCCCCTTTTACTTCGTTTCTTAATTCCCCACTCCAAAAACTCAACACAAAACTACAATCATCAGCCGTTCAATTGGCAATGAAGCAAAGTCCCCCCAGTGTCGGGTTCGACATTGGATGGTCCTATTAAGTATGTCGAAACGGAGATTGTTACACGATGGCCTAAGCAGCTGAACTCTACAAGAATGAGATCCCTCGGTAAACCTCCGACCTCGTAATCTGAAATGTCTCATGACATTGGATTGTTTTTCATGAGGTGACCACTGTTTAACAGACTCTAGAACCTTGACTATGTAGTTGACTTTTGAAGAAGACGTGGCTAGTCTGGATGCCTGATTTCAATGATAATTCACCTCTCGCTCGCCGTACTATCAACTACAACTGACCGTTCGACCCCTCGTTTCATTCAAAATGTCTTCGACGAATCTCAAAGAACAATCCGCCACTTAGGTCTCTCAATGATCTCGATGCATTTTCACATTATTAAGTATCATGTTTATTACGTTCTCATTCTTTTTCTTTGACCCGCGATTCACGAACGTTTGACAGGTTTTCTGTGGTGAATCTATGTAGTTCCTGCCTCCCATAACACAGAATCGAGTTCATATGTCAAAACATATACGACAAGCCATTGTGAGTGTCAGCTCTCAGAAAATGTACCTTTTGATTTGTGATTCAAGATAAATCATACCGGTAAGATTCCGTTTAGTTGGGACCCGATTAGAATATGTATCATAACTTTTCGAATTTGTGCACTGAGACATCCACAATATTACCAGTCAAGCTCAATCGAAGCTGCAAGAGCGTTCAAACTGACAGTGTTATAACGTCTTGGACAATCACAAGCTCTTCTGGAGACCTGCAAGCTCCATCCATGGTATTATAACTGTACGTGATATATTAACATGCACCTTCGTTAATTATCGGATCAACCATTAAAGTGATTGAAAGAGCTCTTCGACCAACATCTGTGGCCAACGGCTTGTATCCGAGGTCCGACGTCTGTACACGACATCACTGATTGCTTCTTTTCTTGTCACGAGTTACTGTGGCTTAACTTTCTGATCGAACGAACCGAAAAGTGAAATCTTAGATGACTTGGAATTTATTTATTCACTCACACCTGCCTTACCCCTTCAAAGCTCTTGGGTCCTGGCAGGTATAAATAGGGCCTGAGTTCCCCTCGTTCATCCCAGGACTCCTAATCAACGATATCCTCTAGCAGACCTACTACATCTACATCGTTTTTGACCATGTCTTTGGGACCAAGGACCACTTGGAACGACCTTGCTCACCTGGGTGTCTCTCGACACAGGGCCTACATCACTCTCAATCCTCTCCGAGGTGGGACTATGCAGGACCTGAACGATGCGCTCGTGAACGACAGCTACACCGACAACTTTGGGTACACTTAACGCCGTTGTTGTTTCAACCACTGAGCGTGCCACTCATCAACTTGAACTTGCTTTTTTTTGATAGATGGTTCTGCTACAATTCTATCCTCGATAGTCCCACCTTGGTCTCCAACTCTCTCGTTCCGAACACAACTTCCGAAGTCAGCTGGTCGTACGATAACACCAATAACAACCAGTCACACAGCGAGACCTGGACGGAGGAATGGGAGGAGAGAGAATCGGCTACTGTCAGCATTACTCAAAGATGTAAGTCATCACGGCTCGCTCAATTAATCGTCGTCCATCTATCAATTCCCTTCGATAGCGAGCATCACCCTCGAGTCCACCATCAATCTGTACAATGTTGCTTCTACCAGTTTGAGCTTCTCTATCGACACTGAAGACAACAGCACGAAGAGCAGCGAGTCGATCCGCAGAATGACTCGCTCCTGGACTATGAAGTAAGTGTGTTGTTTTAAAAGTATAATGGTGTTAACCACTTGGTACGCAGTGTTGGTCCTGGAGAAAGGCTCTCGTTGATTCGCAACATAACTCGTTCCACGGGCACGGCTACCTATACTAATGTATGTGGTCACCTATGTATATTCTGCTCTATCCTCTTTTTCAATGCGATCATAGCGTTATGGCCTTCATCCTTCACACGACATCATTGGAAGTGCGTCCTGCCCCAATATCAATTATTATTTTTTTAATCTGTTTTGAAACTAACATCTACTTCTCTCAGCCAAAGGTCGTAGGTAAAGTGTACCTTCTGTATGCTAACTTGATTATTTCTTAACACTTATTCTCTTATAGGTGGAACAACCACTTCTACTGGGTAAGTATTATTGGTAATAGCTATAAACTTCTAAGTGTTCTGACCGGTTGAATAGGGCTACCATGCTAAGGACGTTTTCGGACCTCTTACGGGATCCATGCGATTCGAGGCCCACTCCACCATAACTTCATTCACTTTCACACTTGACCGTGTGACAGCAGATGGTAGACACACAGTTGAACCTCTTCCTCTCCCGAGTGGGTCTCGCATGGGAGGTATCATCGAGGGTGCTATTCCTGGTATCGACGACAAGGACCCGGAGGAAGATGATCCAGAGGAACGTCAAGTTCGAGCTTGAGAGGTCGCTCCAAGTCGTTGCTGCTAAAATGCAGAACCTAAATTTCTCCTTTAAGTGTCCGAGTCCGTGTATTACTTGTATGAGTTTGTGATATCTCTTTCATCAAATTTTTGTATGTTTCGTGCTAGCTCAGATCAGTACTTACTTACGTTTAGCCGTCCTACTAGTAAGTACATAAGTATGTTCAAGTTTGGGCTTGGGATGATAGTATCGATTTGCTTGTCTTGATTGTAAATCGTATCTGAACAGCGAGCGCGGTATAAGTACTCATTCAGCCTCCGCTTCCCAATTCGTGTTCGATGCGTGTTCCAGAATTTCTACTTTTCTGTTTCTAAATTCCCGAAAAGTGCTTATGGTCGCGCACACAGTGAGTCGGGGGCTGCGGTCCGCGGGCGCGACTATGAGCTCACGTGCAATCATGTTGGTCGAAAATGACGGTTGATGCCCGGTGTGCGCATTGGCTATAGCCACTTACTGCTAGTGACTAAAACCAACCTCTACAAGTCGGCACCTTACTTCCGTTCGGAACCTTAACATCTAACATCTGATATTGGTTGATGCGCCTATCTTGCTTTCATCTTTGACGACCAGAACCCCGGAACCTACATTCTCAAAGACAAAAAAAAAACAAACCCGCGATTTCCATCCTCGTCACGCACGCACTGGCACGCAATTGGACCTTTGTTCTTCCGGAAGCATTGACCCTTTCGGTGCATACAACGCGTTCATAGGCAGGCCTGACAAAGAGTAAAAGGACTTCTGCCTCAGCAGCAACCTTGTCATTTGTATTGGAGAAGAGGCCCAAGGTCCGTGGGCAAAAACGACAAAGTCGATTCTCGAAGACGGAACATTGGGAATAAGCATAAGAGATGTCTCTATTCAGTTTTGGAGCAAATACGAGCGGAGGTGGAGCATTTGGTGGTGGTGGTGGTGGTGGTGGTGGTGGTGGGTCATTTGGAGGGTTCGGTGCATCGAGTTCCAACTCGAGCAACGCATTGGGAGGGCCCAGTGGTTCAAGCAATACTAGCGGTAGTGGTGGTAGTGGTGGTGGTGGTGGTGGTGGTGCAGCGACGAGTCAAGCAGGTTCCAACCAAGTCATACATCTATCTGGTCCACCTCCTTCGAGAGAGGCAGCGCAGTTGATGTGTACGCCAGCAGCGATTGCAACTGGAGCTAAGGAGAAGAGTTTCGAGGTCCGTTCCATGTCCCGTTCTTACCCTTTCATCTTGAGGTATAACATCTTATACGTTTTCGGCACAGGAAGTTCGTATGGACGATTATGTCCTATTCTATCGCAATACTGGTCGAGCGCCTCCGCCTGTCCCTGAAACACCGACTACACAACCAGAACGAACCGCACAGGGGCTTCCACCCTTGTTTGAGCCGCAACTGATCGAGGATTCGAAACCAGCGCCAGAGGAACTGCCTGAATGGCAAATTTTTTCTATGGTTCATGTAGGGAGCGGGACGGCGATTCCGGATAAAATGCACACTATAACAGCGATGCCGACGATGTCAGGATTTAGCATTGAGGTAGGGGCGGGTCACACATTAACACTGTTTAGGGCGATTCCTGTAAGCTAATTATGTTTGCCTTAACAGGAACTACGGTATTATGCCTATCTGGGTGGTCGTGTCCAACCACCGCAAGATGTCATAGTAGAGGCACAAACTCAGCAGTCAGGATTCGGAGCGTCGCCAACGAAGTCGAACGGGATACAGTTTGGTGCTGATACACATGAGACCTATCTGAGTATATCAACCAAACCAGAGTTTTCAATGCATAGTTTTGAGGTGCGTCCTGCGCTACATGTTCCATTTACGTATTTTTTTTTTGACTTTCTTGTCTTGTTTGGACCCGTCATTGTTCTTCCTTTTGTGTGCGTTTTTCTGTAACAGGAATTACGAGTAGCTTACATGCAAGCTGGACGGGAAATGAACTCAAACGAGATACTGGGGATCCCAGCAGCAGCGGCGGCTGCGTCTGGACCTTCAAGTACTCCGTTGGCTAAAGCCCCGACACTGGTTATTCCTTCAAACTCAACAGGTTTTGGTTCTGCGAGTACTAGTGGACCATTCTCATTCACTCCCACACAGCAGCCGACTTCGACTTTCAAGTTTTGATAATAATGTACATTCGCTTTCTTGTATCAATAGGCAACAAAACCTTCAGAAAGAGTGTGTTCCTGGTGGGCCGAGTGATATCCTTGTTCGTAAATCCCGACTTGAGAGCCGTCCTCGATTAGGGAATAAGAATGAGACTTGTTATGGGAAGTTGGGAACAAAGGGCATCGGAAAGACCCCGAGACCGTCGCTTAGTCATCCGCTTAAGTAGATTGTTGAGAAGCCGTGACTTCACTCTTGTCCCAGAACCACTACCATCCTAATAATGGCCGCCATATTCCAAAGTCTGTCTTCCCTTCATGAACTTTCCTCTACCCCGACAATACCTCAGAGACGACGAAGAGAGTCCAGTCCACCTCGCGAAGTAGAAATTATCGATGTAGACGAACTAGACGATATTCGTCCGGTGCAGCTGACACAAACAAGGCCTGCTCAGCGACGAAGGACAGAGCCCGTAGAAACAATCATCTTGGACAGTGACGATGAGGACTACCAACCTTTCCCTGTAGCTTCGAGTTGTGAGTTATTCCTTTAACTTCGGAGCCCCTTGTATTAAACTGCTCCTTATATTTTTTGGGAAAAAAAAATTCACCAGCTCGGTCCCGTTTACAATCCCCTCCATTACATTTCCGTGGTCTTTCGCCTGTTCCACCCGTACCACCTGTTCCGCCTCATCTGGCCCCTTACACGTCGTTACCCATGCGTCGGAACCCTCCCAGTCACCCACCGACACCTCCGGTCCGCGTGCCACCACCTCTTCGCCCTCTTGACCGTGAATATGACTTTGAAACACGATTCTCTGGCCCGGAACCAGCAGATCTGACTGCAACTGAAATACGACGAAGATTATCTCAAACACCAGGTCCCCCTGGCAGCCCTTATCGACATGGTGCTCAGCCAAATCCTCATGGGCCCCCGGTTACTGGGCCCCCGGTTACGTTGCCTCAGCCCCCCAACGCTGTGGGTTTAGGTGGCGGTCTCATGACCACTAACAATCTACGAAGGGCTCAGGAACGTGCAGAACGCGAACAACGGGCTGGGGCACGAGCAGCTCGTACGCGACACCACCATGTACATTTGCCTAGAGTCAATCGTGGCAATGCCATTCACTTTATTGGTCACCACCCCGATTTTTTCGACGACGGCGACGAAATTCTCTTTCATTCGATGTGGAACGATCTGGAACGGGATCGGGATTTTTTGGCGAGGTATCCCATACTCGGTAGACTTGGCCATGCTCATGGCATGTACAAGAAACCTGAACTGGATTACGACAAGAGTTACACTCATGGTCCTCCGAACCCGGACGCTGGATTCACATTTGATTTTGCACCAGGGGAGGAGAACATTAGCATTGATGGAGGTCAACCTTCGTCATCATTCCCGGTGACTTCCATCGACAACCCTATCATTCTGGATGATGATGAGGTGTCACAGGCGTTTAATGCTGCACACAGCTCCGTGAGCGTGCAGCCTGTCGCTTCGTCGTCGTCGTCGTCGTCCACTCCCTTCAAATTCAAAGCTCTTCTAGTTTGTTCACATTGTCGCGACCCTCTCGTCCTTGGAGAAGGGACTATTGGTTTGTCAGAAGCCGAAGCACGTCAAAAGAAGATCTGGAGCTTGAGGTGTGGCCATCTGATTGATGGAAAGTGTTATGAAGAATTGGGATTCCCGAAACCTAAACCCGAAGAAAACCGAGAGACGCCGGTGTTGACGAAGAAGGATAAAGGGAAAGGAAAATCTGTTGAACTCCCTCTTCCTCTTCCTCCTCCTCCAGAAGACAATTCCATACGTTCCAGGCTACGTCCTCGACACAGTGGTGGTGCCACTGCTACTCCCAACTCTGGTAACTCGATACCGCCGGCGGCGACGGCAGATTCTAATGAAGGATGGTTGACATTCGTATCGAATTATATGCGGACGCGTCAGAGAGGGGGAAAGGGAAAGGGTAAACAGAGAGAAAAAGTCCCGAAGGTGGAAGAAACGTTTAAATGGGTCTGCCCTGTTCCAGGATGCGCCAGGGAACACGAGAGCGCGAAGATCGACGGGGTGTGGGGAGTGGACAAGGAGAGTGGGAGGGGGGTCATTCAAGTGTTTGTTTGAATCGTTCAGTGTGTCAACTATCAGTTGCGTTGCCTTTCAGTGTGTCACTATCAGTTGCGTTGCCCTTCAGTGTGTCATTATCAGTTGCGTTGCCCTCTTTGGATCCTAAGCTGAAGGGGATCGCAGTTGGCGTTCTGGTTTAAGCTCTGCTGCTTGATGCTATACATAATTATTCTGTTTCTGTTTCTCGGACTCTGCGTGGCAGCACAATTTCGCTTGAAGGCTCTGTATCTATACATATACATATTATACGCTATCATTGTTTCATACGGCCCCTTGTCTGTACATGATACTATCTGGGTCTCAGTGCTCATCTTCATCTTTCTGTCTACATAACATGCATACAGTTACTCTGAAAACGCGTTTTTGTGTTATTGTGCATGTAATCCACCATCGTGAACAAGCCGAAGGAAGGGGAGGATTGTAGTAGGTTACCTCCTCAATTCACGCATCTATAGCCAGTGCGAGTCGGCTAGTGACGGTTTCGAAATTAAGTCGCGTACTGAAGTCAGCGCGCTTTTGTTTATGCTACCAGGTCGACAACTGGTCGACAAAGTTCTCCGTAGCAGGGTACCTCTCAATGGCCTGAGACTCGTATACCCCAGTCTAGCCGTCAGACCTGTTCCATTGCCAAGCTTGAAGCTGTCTGCCCCATACCATCCAAACCCCAAGTTATTTTCAACTTCATCCTGCTCCTTCTCGTCTACTACTTCCAGCTCAATCCCAGATCTACCTGTGCCTCCCAACATCGTCTCTCTAGAAACCGCGGAAGAGCACGCTCAAGCTCGGTCATGGGCAACAAAGTTCCAAACGAGAGATATTCCTAAGAAACTGGTGGAATTGACTTTTTCGAGGAGTTCTGGGCCTGGTGGTCAGGTAGGTGGGTTTTTTCTTTGCCCTTACTATTAGTTTTTTCTTCTGCTCTCTCTTGGCTTCTCGGCGTCATTTTCTTTGACGGTTCTCTTTGACACCGCTGCTAACATGCGTAATGGGCCTTCGTCTTTTCACAGAACGTGAACAAAGTCAACACTAAAGCGACTTTACGTTGTTCTGTGGACTCAGAATGGATTCCTCTATGGTGTCGGTCTGCATTGATTAAATCTGTGTGTGTCGTATTCTATTCTATTCTATTCTATACTGCAAGTTCCCAGCACTGACCCTAAACGCATGTAATGGCGACTCGTTTTCTCTCATCTTGCGGTTCAGCCTCATTACGTCTCATCAACCAAGTCTATTCTAATCACATCCACGCAACACCGTTCTCAAGCTCAGAATGTCGATGATTGTTTAGGCAAGGTGCATCATGGTTTCTGCCCTATCTCGTTCGCAAAAGTTGACCGATTTCAGCTCCATAACCTTATCCTCACCTCCTCAACTGCCAAAATACGAAACCCCACCTCAGAAGAGACGAAGAAACGCGTAGAAGGGTATGAGCGTGCGGCAAAGGAGCGAAATAAAAAGGATAAGACAAGAAGGAGCGACGTGAAGAAAATGAGAGGAAAGGCGAGGAGGCGGTTGGGATTAAGAATGTTTAGGTTTTCGAAAAGTGGTACTGAGATGGGATGACTGTTTTGTGCCTCAGGATAGGCGAGCAGGGTCTTTTCGGGCATTTTAACTGACCCTATCTTCATCCTCTTCAGCCTCATCTGCAGCTAGTTTAATACGTTCAGAGCAATCCGCTGATGGGTCTGATGCATTGTATTCTCGTAAGCGTTCCGCGGTGTACTCCCATGTCATGGTCATAAGTATGTACTATCGGATGCGTTAACGTGCCCGATTCTGACGAAACGATGTTATATACGATTTGTCCTAGAATTGTGTACAAAATCCGTTCTATCCAAAAACCTAGTGTTAAGTTGAGGAAGCCTCCTTGTAAACTGCTTCTTCAAAGCGAGAGAGCAAATCGGTAGTAGCCTTATCACCATACGGTGTAATTTGCGTGGCATACATCCCAAAGATATCACTCGAACGATCAATCCACTGTAACCGGGACACTTTCGGTCAATGTCACTTGGCAAAAAGACGTTGAGTATTGCACTTACCCAATGCGGGTTAGGAAGTCCACTCCAGCTCAGGGAATACGCTTTTCTTTTGCCTGCCACATCTTTCATTCTCAGCAAACCTCCGAATCCCCAATTCCAATTCGTATCAACGGGTAGTGTTTGTACCATTGTGTGGCTATCAGGGCTGGCTTTCAGATAGTCGATCAGATACTTTGGATTCGGCAGTTGGGGTGTAAACTTCAATTCCACAGTCTCCCTTTTTAGAATCGTCCCATCGTTTCGAACAAGAGCTGCCAATAGCTTGGCGTATTCGATAGGTTTGATGCATAACCCCGCACCTCCTGCATCATAAACGGACGATTCTGGTGTCCAATCCACAGGGTCTACCTTTAACTTGCCATGTTCATCCCTAGTCAGGATTTGCATCAAGTTGGAGCGGACATCTTCATGCTCGTTGAGGCGAAAGGTGGCTGAATTAATTCCGAGAGGATCCCAGATATTTTTGGACATGTACTCTTCTAATCGTCCATATCCTCCAAGACGCTCGATCTTGGTGGTACTCAGAAATTAAACATCAAGCAGATCAAAAACTTCCTAGACTTACCACTACACCCACCCAGTCAATGGAGTAAGAATATTCCCATCCTTCTCCGGGTTCGAACAGCAGTGGACATACACTCTTTTCTGCCTGTGTATACAAACAAACGATTTTTTGTCAGAAGAGGGGAGGGGAGACAATGCCAGCCAAGAAGCGCAGAGTTTGTACCAAAGTTTGACCACCCAGAGAAAGTCCTACAGCTTGACGGTACTTATCTATACTCTGATCATAACCCATCCCAGCAGAGTGGGTTAACAGTTGCCTTTACATGAGAAATCCTGATTAGAACTTCGTCTAGTAAGACGATCGTGGATCAGATACATACCTCAGAGTCATCTTATTCTTAGCTGGTCTCGTTATGGGTTTACCATCGTCGTCCGAACCAGCCAAAACCATCGGGTTTTTCCACTCGTGCAGAACACGGGTAATATCTTCATCTAGGTCAACTATTCCGCGTTCGACAAGCTGTAGAGCCGCGACGGTAGTCATCAATTTCGTACACGACGCCATCCAAAACGTCGTGTCCAGATCGATCGGTACAGAGTCTGCAGCGAGGTATTTGTAACCATGCGCTTCTCGAATCGAAGGACCTTCCAAGGGGTGATTTTGAGTATTTGAATGATTTACTATGTTGATGGTGAGTAGGAATATGTATTCCTTACCAGACTTGTTCCCAGCAATCAAGACGATCCCAGCGACATTTTGTTTTTCTCTACCCAACTTTCCTGTGGCAGTTGCGATTTCCGTCCTGAGAGCTTCCATGTGAAAGGCGTGTTTGGATTCGAGATAATACTAACCCCTCCCAGGAGTCTCTTTAAATACATGAGGGACGTCGAGTGAGTCAAGAATCGCTTCCGAGTTGTCTCCTGTAAGCAGAAGTTGAATCAGAAGACACTGCAATCGTTCTGATTACTAGAACGCTTCCGAGGGGCTAGGCTGAAGCGGGTCCTGACAGTTGACTTACACAGTCCTGACTCACCCGAAAGTTCGAATCTGAAGTGCCAAGTTGCAAAATACTTGTGAATCTTACAATTCACGGTATATCTGCTTAGAGCTAATCGTTAAATTGTTGCATTGGAGTCCTGATTACATTTGGTCGAACTGAGCACGCATCGCTGGGGGTTGACTCTGAAGGGAAACTCGGATTCTTAATTGGCCTCGTACAAAGAATGTTAATGAAGTATTCAAACAAATTCCACATATAAAAAGTTCAATTAGGGAGACATTAAAAAAACCTCACTGAGGAAGAAGTGTGTCACTGAATGAGTTCGAAAAGAGGAAAGGGAGCTTCGAGTCTCCCTATCCAAGAGGATAAACAATGGTGACATGTCCAGTCATGCAGTATCACATCATTTTTCGGACAAAATTATAATTGTCAAGTCACAAGTAAGTAAGTGCCAATGTTCAAATGTGAAAGTTACCCGACGCATAGACAATTCGACACGTGCTTATTTTCTTATAGCGGCATGTCAATCGCAAGGTTCCAATAAGTGAAATCGGAAACGAACCACAAATTTCTACTTAAGTTTCGATGCAGCCAAATGGGAACTTTTGGTTCAAATTTCGGCCCGCTGTTTATGAAGTGAATGGTGGCGCCGAGTGTAGTCCGGAGCCCCGCTTACGGTCCGGCTACTGTGTGCCGGGCTTGCAAAATTTTGATTTTGATGCCGAGCTCGGAAGCCCATTTTATTTTGCACAATACTTTTGTAGCCCCTATTTTTGTAGTATTTAAGGCTTAGATGTTTGCAAAGTTGGGTGCATCTGCATCCTTGCTTCCCATCATGTAACAGGACAAATAGGACATTTGTTGAGTGGGAACTCATGCTTGGCCCCTCAAAAAGTAAGTATTCAGGTTGTTCAATCTTTTTTTTCCTTCTGCATATGCAGTGGCCAGAGCAGCTCATACATATAGATCAAGGTAAACAAATTTTTCTCCTCTTTGAAAAGGATTTTTACTGCAAGGAAAGTACAACACTGTTTTGAGAACTGGATATTGCTTTATGATCTAGAGTATCTTGAACACAAATGAATCCCTCATAGTGGATCTCTTACCTATGCATAGATCTTCATAACAGATAAAAATCAGTGTGCCTAACTTGATAAAGGACTATTTCATGCTGCTAACTTAGGATAAAGGACTATCTCATACTGCATAATGTATAGATAAATGACATCTGCATTAAGTATAAATGTATCTTGGTTTAGTAACATTCAACAAGTCAGAAAGTGTTGTATAAGTATATACTGGTGGCAAAAAATAACAACTCCTCCCAGATGAAGAGATATTCCTGGAAATGCATTCTTTTGTTGTCAAAAGCTACTGGCATTGTTAAGACTCACCCACACTGACCATCAGATATCAGAAGGCAAAATAGATGGGAACAGGCCAAACCTTCAATTCTTGTCACGCCGATGCTCGAATTTAATACCATATTTGGTAGGGAGAGACTGAGAGTCATCATTTTTCGTTGGTGTACTTCAAAGTTCAGAGTAAGTATGCAAGCTTGCCGAAGGTACCGGTGCTTTCCAGCATTGCATGACTTTCGGCAGAGACTGATGCCGGGAATGGAGAATATCCCGTAATTTCAGTTAGCCGTGCCGCCCGGTGGCTGAACACCTATAATAGTATGGCATCACATTGTCAATTGGCACTCTGGCACTATTTTTCTGGGCTCTGATACATTAATCATTCTAAGGGCATAGACTGGAAATGGGTACACTAAGGATTGGCTTTTGAACCGAGTAACATTGGACTTTGACAATTAGCGGATGTGTGGACATTACCAATTCCCAGGCATACAATTGCCGATTGACCAATAAAATTCCCGACCTCACAATGTCAATTGATCATTAGCGTATTCAATTGTTTTTCTGGGTCAGATATTCCCAAGTCATATTTCACAGACCACTTTTTCACTTGGAGATTATATTTTTGTCCAGGATTTGAGCTGATACATGCAGCCATGGATGACACTTCGAATTCAATCGGGTCTGTCACTATTTCGCAAGATGTATTCGTTGTTCGTCCCCTCTGACGGTGATGATCCTAATGGATAACGGACATCCCTGAACTTTCTCCAATTCAAAAGTCTGAATTTACAAAAAAAATGTTTATATTATGTATTGCATTATTACATTAATCAGGGTTTGAGCACTCGTTAACATTTGAACCACAAAAATCAGTTCAATTGAAGTTTCTGACAATGTCAACTCTGTAGATATGGACACTCCCTGGACCCAGCATAGATCTTGCAACAAGTTCCCTTAATAGACTCCTCAGCGATCAAATAGTTTCATAGTCATTATTGTGGTTGCGCAAATAAAGCTGTATAGATGGATGGATTATATGTGTAGTATCTAAATAAACTGATCCACAAGAATGATATGTGATACCAATACAGAGTTCAAATGGAATTATAGTGTGTCCTCGCGGGTCATTCCATAGTCAAAGTGGTCTATATGCGTATATTCCCAAAAAACTGCAGCTGAGACATTATCTCCATCTCGGCCGCAGATTCATACTAGGTTCCCCTCCCTCTCTTCCTCATAAATTGATTGTATATCTTCAACTCCGGCAACGGGGTCGACACATCATCATCTTCGTCACCACCCTGGTTGTGATCTGGCTGTCTGCTTGTATCCACTGATTTAGACTGGCCATGCCTGTAAAACGCAAGTTTCTTCAGCCGGCTCGTTTTGGACAGCGTAGGTGATGTATTCGATCGAGATTGAGCTCGAGTTCTCGATGGAGGCCAGGAGAGTGGTCGGAAACTGCTACTCGCAGTCGGACTCTGGTTATTGCGGTTTGGAGTGGAAGGTACTGGCATTCCCCCGAGGAAAGGCTCAAGAGGCCTGGGGGGAGTAGGATGAAGGAAGTTAAGCATGGCTGTGGCCATTTCAGCGGCTGCGTAATTTGTGCGCGAGATGGAGGATGAGACGAGGGAAGCTCGAGGACGAGATTGATAAGTTGGGTAGAGTGAGAAGGTTCCATGCTTGTCTTGCCCTTTAGAAATACCATGAGCTGAGTCGGGGCTGTGTTTAGGGTCTCCTGTGTGTCTTGGCGTAATATGTGATGTGAGGGAGAAGTGCTGACAGGATCGGCGTTTTGCGCCCCAGATTTCGACCGAGGTGACGAGCCATCCTGAGGTACAGGAAGAAGCGATTAGAACTGCTACCCGCAGGCACTGTCGAAATATTAGTATCGGCCGTTAAATCAATCTCCCTTTCTCTCTCTTGTCGCTCCTTCTCCTTTTTCTCTGCAAGAACTCTCTCTTCCTTCTCTCCAATTCGTGTTCTCTCCTCTTTCAACTCTCATAGTACCTTTCTTCCCAAAGATAACCTTACGGCACATTGCACTGAAATAGCCCAGTGACGCTCTCTCATCATTTCAGCATACAATCTCCATGCCGTCCAGCCCCCTATACACACACTGGACCTCTAAAGCCGCATGCTCCCTCCTCCTCTCTTGTTCTAGTAACATTCGAGTTCGTAAGCCTTCCAATAAAACCATAGTCCAAGCTCGAAAAAATAGTTTGGTTTTTTCCGGATTGATGGAGTTTGGGTGAGCCATGGTGTAAGAGGAGTCTTCGCATGACCAGCATCAATATCTTGGGCTTCATCTGGAAGCGTAAGATGTCAGATACTTTCGCAGACTTGCCGAGTGTTTAAAGACTCGGGATTAGTCACTAGTTGTCAATTGCTCGGGTTCAGGCAGAAATATTGAGTATGTATCTGTACAATGAGAAGGGATTGGTTAGAAAAAGAAGTATTGGTCGCAGATGAAATGGGCGAAAGCATACCTCTCCTTAATTTCTTTTAATTTCTTTGTAGCTCCACCGACTCGGATATCCTGCGGCACTAATCTGAATTGTCTCCAATACACTGCAAGCCCGAAGTTGAGCAAGTACGTGAGCTGAGTCGAATAGCCAAGGAGATCTCCCATTATTGGGTTTGACGCATCTAATAAACAGACATAGGATTGTGGGGGAAATGAATAAAGAATGATGAACGTCAGTAAAACCAACGACAGGTGCTGAAATATCACTCACCGAATATGATGTATTCTCGTACTATACGACATTTCCATTAGCGCGCTCAAAGAATGCTTGAACAGTGTACACTGCGTAAGCTTTCTCTGACCTGACGTGACCACCACGTACTTACCTCCTCCACCTAGTCCATTGCAATTGGCTACCCCATTGCCTCCCTTTCCTTCCTTCTCTTTTTCTTTCTTTCCTTCACCCGTACGGATATGACTACTATCCCCGACCACCTCCCCAACCAACTGCCCACCCCATCTCCTGAGAACCGCTACCTGCTCCTCAGGCACCACACCCCGATTCTTTTCGAGGAATCCGTCCACTTGATACGTCACAATCGCCGCATAGTGGGCAATCGTAAAGGCGGTATTAGCATGGAGATTGGTCGGGCGTTGCCGCAGTTGTCGTCAAAGTCGTAGAGGGACCCATGATGAAGCAATCGAATGATGGTTATGAGCAGAAAAGTGAAGGCGTAGTGGGCCTCAAATGCGCTGAACCGCTGCTGTTGCTGTCGGCAAGTGCGTCGTCGACCCTCTCATAGGGATTGAAAACTCCCTTAAAGCCCTTCGGCTGCAAGTCCCGCACCCAAAAAATCGTTGAGCTTCTGGCAAAAGGACATGTCCGTAGTCGTAGGAAGTTTGCGTAAAGCGGGTACAGGTACCGGCTCTCGATGACCTCGACACACTTCTTGTTATCCACGAATTCAACAAAACTCCAGGGTATACCCCTCTTTTTCGTACATGTCCTGTTCGAGTTGGAAAATATGGGCGGTGAAGTGTTGCTTGAGTTTTTTCGTTGGCATAAATCGATGCAGAATTGCTCAAAAAGGTTCTGCGGAGGGTTGAAAGGAAAGCAACGTAGCGGAAGAAGTTGAGGGGTCACGGAGCCGTCGTCAACAAGGACCAATTGGACAGACGGAAGGGGCAAGTCGGGGAAAAGTAAATTAGATATGGATAGAGACCAATTAGATTGGTCAATTATCATGGACGACTAACGAAAGGATTCACTTACACTCAAAATGCTCCAACCCGTAGATATCCAATACTCCAATAAATATTTCTTTGTCTCCATCGTCATACTTTTGTCTCTCCCCTCCTTCTTCCCCCAAACTCCCACTCACGACCCCAACCAACCACTCGAACAAGCACGCACACAACCATTTCGCCGCTAATCCATCCTTCACGTTGACAACCCACAGGCAAACCGGATTTGGAATGGGTAGGGGACAGAATGAAGATTAGACAGTTCAAGAGCCACTTCTTGAACAGCTTGGAGCTTTCCTCGGATGATAGAGAGGAAGAGGATGATATCCCGGGTAGTTGGACCCAGGACGGCGTGCTCGAAAATCTCGTCACCGTTCGGAATCATCGCTACGTGAACGTTTTTGGATGATTGAGACGTTACCAATGTGGAGGATGGCGGCGACAAGTCTGATTAGAAATATGAGTTAGTGTCCTGGAAAGGAAAGCGAGAAGGAAATGAAAGAACTGAAGAACACACCTGGATATTCTGGTCTGTACATGTGCTTCTCTTCAGTCTCAACTGTTTCCAAGCCTTGTTTTCGTTGCGACGAATCCATATTCCGCCCAGGAGCCTCGGTGACTGAGTCTGTTGTGGAGGGAAGAAGAGAAAAAGGTAGATTTAACATAGTGTAACTTCATATCGGAGCCCTGGGCCTAATTCATCTGCGGGTCTGGACTCTGGAGACACAGGCGCGGATGACGACGTAGAAGGCGGCGAAGCAGCAAACAACTGTGATAATTCGGTTCATCACTTGTTACGTGCTGAAAAGCAACTCAAGAACGCTTGAAGTGTGTACAGATCCAGGAATCAGTCATGGTACCATGGAGGGGCTTTAGTCTTGAATTTGGAATGAGATGCACGCGGAATCGTAGGGGCATTTGGTTGTGCAGAGTAGGTATGTGAATCAGGAAAATGCAAGTGAGGAAGTACCTTCATCACCGAAAAAAATCTATCTGCCAAATTGTAAAATTTTGTTATTCCGTGCAGTCTTCACATTACAGAACGTCTCTGGTATATAATTGGTGCGAGAATGTTTCTCAATCGAGGAATGAGTGAGGAAGTGCCGACCGAGCGGAATCACCGATGTTGACCTTAGGGACAGTTGCGAGGAATTGAAAGTGGGTTTGGAAGGGGATGAGTTGAAGTATGAGAGATCGAGACAGAGGAGGAGAGTTTGGTTGTGAAGGTAGAAAAAGTTGAAGTATCACCGTCTCAGGAATCGCGTTGGACAAAACACGTGACCATAAAATACACGACGCAGGTGCCAGTAACTTTAAGGTTTACAGTGGGTACCCGCATTCACTCTTGAGGTCTATTTGATTGGCTTTGTTTGTCTATAGCTTGTGTCTCTCTAATTTTTGCAAAACTCATGTCGCCGGCACTTTTTCACTTCCACATACATCTCTGACCTCAAATTCAGTTATACAAATGATATAAAGATGCCTGCGGGGTATTCCTCCAGAGGGATTTTTTTAAAACACTTTTTTACGTGAGATACATATCAGAAAAAGTACTAGATATTCAAATATTTTAAATCCCTCTGGCCAATCAGCCCATTTGGATCACAAACTTCAAGTAGAATCAAAATTTTGAGGAAATGAGTGGTGTTGATGTTCAAGTAGACAGTTTAAGTCGAATGTGACTAGATGGTTAATGTGTGACAAAATGCGTGACAAGTTGCGTTCTGTGACATAATTTTTGATTTGTTCGGCTCCCTCTGTACTATACAATCGTAGAACGTACTAATTACAAGTATCTCTATCAATGATTTATTACTGTAGGTGAACGCAATGGCTCAGTAAAGAGGAGATGTGTTGATGAGTCGGGCAGCTGTCAGCGACACGATTTTGCTCGCGTGTCGCTTAGTCATATGCACAAATTTCGAAGCGTGGATGCGGGTACCCATTTACAGAATTACAGCCTGTTATGGCGGACTATCATAGTAAGTACTCAGTTTTTGGACCGCATCATATATTTCTATCTATCTGTCTAAGTGTATATCCTAGCCCAAACTATATACTGTGATGTCCGACTGAGTATGCAACAATCATTAAAGAAAAGGAGTGGGCCATCACTTCGTCACGGTGTGGCAAATACGAGGCCGTAATTTCCAGCCCGGTGATTTAATATCACAACAGTCACATTATCACATACTAAATGGAGATTGTACATGACTACTGCAGCCACCAGCGTGAGTCGACTTTAATAAGGACGAGTCCTCCTTTCAGTCGGCCCCGTAATTGATATAGTTTGAGAGTATCCTGAAAGGATAAAAGAAATACTCTTCTACCTTACGTCTCGGGAAAAAGTGGTAGGTGTCCAGTTAACATGTGTACTTATTCGGCACCTATAATGCTATATCTTGTTCTAACTGTGAATAATCTTACAATTCCGTTTATTGTAACTCTTGTTCCCCCTGCCTGAAGCTCATTCGTGATACTACAACCAAAGCAGAAATTTCTGATTCCCTGATCCTCCCGAGCTTTACATTGCGGAACACCCAACACGCTATAATGTTTGTGAACACACTGTGCAGTGGCATGAAGATGACCCTATACTGAACATGGAGGGATGGCACAACAAACAAAATAAAGACAGTGGAACCAGTAAGAAGTGAAATTCTGTACCCAGTGGATTAGTATCTGTCCTACTTTTTGTAAATAAATGCTCACAGATAATACAACTGTCCATCCCGGAACAACGATTTTGAAAATGTGGGTAGAGTGGCACCATTCAAGAGAATGCAGGTCCTCTGAAACACAGGCCTATCCTTTTCATGGAAAAGAAAAGTCTGAAAGAGACGGTATGAAATCGCAATGTAAACAATGGTATCAAACACCAGCAGCATTCCTATAGGCACTACGCTATAGAAAGGCTCTAGTTCCTGAGTACACGCCTTTGGCTCTACTAAAGAGCGGACACTGCGCACAACAAAGAAGTTTAGAATAGAACTCCCAAAGACTAGAACCCAAAGGAAGGCGAAAAACACCTGTATCCTTGGAACATCATGAAATATGGCGCGGGCACGAAGAAGAAATAAAAGTGCGATCGAGTTGACTTCGATAACAAAAAAAGCGATAATAAAAGGATGTCCTGGATGACAATCTTTCACGTTGAGGCCTAGTAGATATACGCCAGGTAAGCTACTGCACAGTGAATAACAAAGATAAAGCCATATCTTACCAAAAACATATGCAGCATTTACTGATGCAAAGCCTAAACATGAAAGGCTAGAATGAATGTCCATAAGCTCAGATTAAGCATTACTTATCACTTAGATTTTCACCGTGCAACTGCGTATATCACCGTTGGAAATTTGATTTTGTGCTTCAAGATGAGCTCCACTTCATCCTCTAGATTATTTAAAATATCATAAATTATCACCTAGTAGGTATGTGAAACATGTATGATCAATCATTGACATTGCAAAAAGGTAGGATTTAATATGTGACTTGTCTATGTAAAGTATGCTTGACTCACCACCAATGAACTAATGGAAAGATATTGGCGTTGCTGTTCTGACACAGACAAGTCGATGAGAGATTTGTCAAAGACAACAGGAGAGGATGACATCCCTGGGAGTTGCAAAAAGTCAGCGTGAGTAGCATTGGATTCAACGTATTTTATATAAGGTCGGACCTCAGAAGTTGGAACCACTGTGAAGTTTCTGAAAGTGGCAGCTCTTCTCCCGAGACGGAGTCCCGAGGATTTGTTTGTTTCATGATAAGTACAGGGTGGATAGGTACCCAGAGCATTGATGAGGCCGTAAAACTGATTCCACGTGCCAGTCAGGCGTTTCACTTTCTGGGAATTGGAGAAAACCGTACGGTCTCGTACGGTTCGGTAGTATCGGCATGACATAAAATACAAATGGGCTTGCCGGCCACCAGCCAGCCGACCGAAGATCAGTAAGGACGGGTCCTCATAAATTCGGCCTCGTGATGAAACAATAGAAAACCTTTGAGCACTCGGGGATATTGTTCCCATCCTCTGTATCATCGCGATGTGCTTGACCGTTCACCGCCAGTACTCACGGGAAAGGTCATGGGTGCACATGTGCTATCCAAGGTCATCAGTCATCACTCCGATCTCAAAGGAGAGTTCAAGTTAATAATTACATGCAGGCGTTTTGGCCTGTCCACGAATCCGGAACCGTAAATTCTGCTGTGAACAGCCTTGTTTGACAGGGTTTTCAACTTGAAGTATGCGTATGTATGTAGAGACCTTGCTCTCAACCCACTTCGACAAGTCAATAGGTTAATGTGCCATCCAGACTCGGGGAATGTCAATGTAAACATCCCCGATGACCGATTCACGATACTAACCCCAGAGTTTGACTCACATGGGTCTGGGCTACGAGGTCGAATGAAATGAGGACTCGTTCTCGAGTTGCGCAGGTAGCTGTGTCCTTTCCTCATGTCAACGACATTGGAAGGTGGACACATGGTAAGTATACCAGATCCGGATCTGCAAGACTGCCGTATCAAGCGGCATCACACATTCCCAAGTAGGCCCGCTCGGCAACAGCATGGAACTAACGGCCTCGTATCTGCCACGCGCAACGATGGCCTACTTCTTCATTCGTCCACTTAGTCACTGAGCTTTGTTACTGGGCTACGTATGTTGACAAGTTTGAACTTGAACGTCTATAAACAATATTTATTTGACTTCTAGACAGCTCAACATCTGGGCGTGTAAATCAACTCGAACGTCGACCGATAGTCTCTGAAATAGTATATATGTTGAGAGGCAGTTACACACCTTTCGTTATGACACTGATCGACAGTCGACGTTCGACATCTCTAGAGGTTTGTTCACAGAAAATTCGTTTTAGAAAGTTTTTGTCCAAATTTTCTCACAAGCGAGTTGGAGAGTTTGCGTCCTACTCTTCACTTGACCTCAAAAATTTTTGTCCGAGCTATGAATCTAACGTCGGAATTTTCGTGTCTAGTGACATATATATCCTTGTAGATTCGGCTGCACCCTACCCATTTTTTTCGTCCCAGCTGTCAACTGCTGTCTCTTCGACGTCATAGAGCTCAATGGGTTCCAGGGAGATCATGGAAGGAACGAGGTCTTCATTTTTTGAGAACTTTTATCAACACACAACAGTAGTAGTTTAATGTTAAAGGGGCGTTACCAGGAAAGGTTGCGGAATTTCCCCAGCATATAAAATCAAAAGCCTAAGTATATCTGATTAGAATTGTGCAGGTAAGTAGGTGCTAGGTGTTGTTCTGGCCGATGTCCGAACTTCCGACTGACATGTCTGTCGGCTGGTAAGTTGCTTTGTCCGAACATTATCTCAAGGAGTTTACTACTCACCCCCCGATTTGGCCGAATTTGGGGTTCTATGAACTTCTTTGTCCGAACTTCAGATCAGACCTCTATAGAGATAATCCAGGGTTCCTGTGCCTTCTCGACCTTCCTACATGACGAAATATTGCATCCACCTACACCCGCACGGGCTTCCGTCTTGTCTCTAAAATTCTATAAAATGGGTCTGCAGACGGACTCTTCACTCATCAACGACGATGAGGAAAAACGCGCTTCTCAGCTTTCTCAGTTTCGCTCTCGCTCTCGCAGTCAATTTTACTCCATTGGACGACAAACCTGGCTTGATTGACAATGGGACTTTTGGACCTGCAGTGGAAGTAGTGCACCTCTTTCAGGATGAGCCACCTATTGCTATTACCATCGGAGATGATGGGAGGGCTTTTGTGACGTTCAACAGGTTTGGGCCATTTCAATTCTTATTCATTTTCTCCAACTTGACTTTTCTTGTGTGTATAGGGGCGATCTCGCGACGAACCCGTTAACATTTGCGGAAATCGTCAATTCCACTGCCGAGACAGCTTTTCCCAGCTGGGAATTCAACACACCTCCTGGAGGTCTTGTCAACACCTCTTCAGGGCGAACCCTCGGCTCTAGTGACTCAAACCATTTCATCAACGCTCAGTCTACCGTTTTTGATGCTCGAGGCCGCCTTTGGGTACTCGATACTGGACGCCCTGTACTGACAGGCGGAGACATGCCTCCTTCCGTTCCCGGAGGACCGAAACTTGTTGGATTTGACCTGACTCAAAACGAAACCACACCTTTCAAGACGATCACTTTCCCGGAAAATGTCTTGCCTGCATTGAGTTATTTGAATGACATTCGTTTTGACCTCTCTGCAAACTTGACCGCGTCCGAAGAAGGAGTAGCTTATATTGCGGATAGTGGTAAGTAATACATATCGATTTTCTTGCGTAACTGATAATTTGTGCTGATCCACATTCTAGGCGCCCATGGGATTATTGTTATTGATTTAGGAACAGGAGAGTCGTGGAGACATCTTGACCAAATTCGTTCAGTCAGCCCAGTCTCTCAATTTTTGCCTTCGTACTTTGGCAGTCCGACCTATCAAGCATCGGCTTTGAACCCTGCCTTCCATTGGGCAACTCTCGCGGGTGGTGGCGGTGGGATCGACGGTGCGTGATCACCAAGAAACGACGTAAATCCGTTTTGTCATTAATCACTCGATGACCTTCTTATTTTCACGCACGACAAAGGCTTCGCGATTTCTGCTGATGGAAAGTTCTTGTACTTTACACCAGTCGCAAGTCGTGAACTATATCGAGTGGAGACGGCCCCTTTACTCGTGAAGCCTTCGGATGATCCGTTCTCAGTCATTCGTGCTGTCAATAGCGTTCAGTTCCTTGGTCAGGTATTGTAACGCCTATTCATTATTTTCATTTCTGTGTTTTACTGAATACGCACGTTTCATTAGATGGGTGGTGGTGCGGATGGCTTCGAGACCGATGATACTGGTACCATCTACCTCAGTTCCACAGAACACAATTCGATCAACACTTATAACCCCAAAACTGGACTGGTCGAGCCGTTTGTACGGGATCCCATGATCGCTTGGCCGGATACATTATCGTAAGCACTTCATCTTTTTCTTGGACAAATTCAGCAAAATACGGTGGTCCTGAACGGGAAAAACATTTCAGGGTCGCAAACGATGGATTCCTGTACTTCACCGTGAATCAACTTTGGTTATCTCCTGGTTATCAGAACGGTACGGATAAGAGGGTCAAGCCTTTTGCGCTCTTGCGGGTTCCTATTCAGGGTGGCCCAGTTCGATTAGGATGAGCTGTGAGGTGGTGCATCCGAGGTTCCTGTTCCTTGACTAACTCTGGGGTTCAAGAATTGCAGTCACTTGCATAATTGATGTACAAAGTCAAATTCAATCACTACTTCCTAACTTAAATTTAGTTACACATATAGACACACTCTTTAAGTTTAAGCCTTGGTGCTCTACTAGCTAATTTTTTGAGCTAGTCAGAGCAATCGCCAAGAGAAGAAAGGTTTCCGGGTCTGGATCGTACATAAGTTAGATACCAGCTAGCGGCTACAACATGGTTTGAATTCGTATATGCAATAGCACTGTCGAGTTCTTCGTAGAAGTAGTCGACGCAGCTATAGTAAGTTATGGCAGACTATCTGCACCCAACATAGTAAGTATTCAGTTTTGGACCGCACCATATATTTCTATCTATTTGTCTAAGTGTACCCAGACTATGTACTGTGATGTCCAACTAAGTATGCAACAATCATTGAAACACAGAAAACCTTTGAGCACTTGGGGATATTGTTCCCATCCCGCCTGTTCTCTGTATTAGAGACCTTGCGCAGAGCCAACCGTTGCCAACCGTTGCGCAGCCGATGCGCAGATTTGGCTGAATATGACGTCAATTTTCAATTCAAATCTGCGCAACGGTTGGCGACGGTTGGCTACGGTTGGCTAAGCGCAAGGTCTCTATTATCGCGATGTGTTTGACCGTTCACTGCCAGTACTCACGGGAAGAGCCATGGTACATATGTGATACTCAAGGTCATTAATTATTACTCCGATCTCAAAAGAGAGTTAATAATTACACTGTACTTATATGTATAGGCGTTCTGGCCTGTCCACGAGTCCGGAACTGTAAATTCTGCTGTGGACAGAAACTTTGTTTGACAGAGGTTTCAACTTGAAATATGCGTATGTATATAGAGGCCTTGCTCTCAACCCACTTCGACAAATCAATAGGTTGATGTGCCATTCAGACTCGGGGAATGTCAATGTAAACATCCCCGATGACCGAGTCCTGAGACTTTGACATTGTACACAGGGAAGGGTCATTGCAGCACGTTCCGGGTCTCAAATCTAAGCGAAATTAAGGCATCGTCGACTCACACTGCCAGTCTCACAGGGCTCGTCTGGGTTCGTCCACTTAGCCACTGAGCTTTGCTAATGTAAGTATGTCGACAAGTAGCTTGAGCTTGGACATCGAAGAACAATATTTACGCGACTTTGAGACAGCTCAACATCTGAGCGTGTAAATCAACTCGAACGTCGACCGATGGTCCCTGAGAATAGTGTATGTGTTAAGAGGCAGCTACACACGTTTCGTTATGACACTGATCGACAGTCGACGTTCGACATCATCAACAGTGGCACTTATTAAGTCTGTCCCCATTAGTACAAAACACTGAACAGTGATTAAACAAATTATCAGTACCTGGATTAATACCAACGATCGCACTCAAGTGGATCGACGAAACCGAAGCGTTCGAGACACGTTTTTTCTTTCCCTCCAAAACCGGGCACATGCAATGCTAAATATGAAGGAACGTATATTTTAAAACCTTGTTATAGGTTTAACGAGGGTTGTAAAATAATTAATCGGAAGTAATACATAGCCAACTTAAGACACTCAACCAGTTAACCCATCAATTGCGTACCAAAAAAGACCTCCAGACAGGGGAAGAGTAGAGAAAAAAGTTCGTAATCCAAGAAACAACTCGTTATGCTTAGAGCGCCAACAATCCTCCAAGCACGGTAACCAACGTCAACCCGACAACGTTTGCACCAACACTCATCGCACCACCAGATCCACCGCTTCCGCTTCCACTGCCCGTATCTAATCCGGATCCGGATCCAGAGCCGGAGCTGCCAGAGTTGGAACCAGAGTTAGATGAAGAAGTCGATCCTGAACGACTGGCGGTGCTCGTGTTAGAGCCCGAACCTGACGACCCACTCCTTCCAGTTGCGGTAGGCTCGGGGAAGGAAGAACTGTCATCATCCCCAGAAGTCGCCGTCGCAAAACCAGTGGCCGTATCTGAAAAGCTGAAGCCTCCGTCGCTACTGGAGCTGTCCGAGCTTACACAGGCAGATTTGTATTCTGTGAAAGTTTTACAAGAATTAGAGACTTGAACTAGAGCTCTGAATGTGAGTTGGATAGAAATAATCACCATCAAGACTCTCATCGAGCTGATCCTTCTCGTCTGGGACGAGGTTACCCAAGCAGTTGAAGCAAGTCTCGAGGCCATCGATGTCGGTGGTGGAACACCCACAAGCTCCGCCGCTAGTGCAGTCCTAAGGTTGTCCACATGTGAGCTGAAGCCCTTTGTGATATCCGCCGCCGCATTGGGGGAGAGAGGGTCAAATTAGGATGAAAGGACTTACGTTCAACAGGCTGACAGAGGATGTGCACTGACTTTGACATTGTGGAGGAAGATCGGAAGGGTCGAGAGTACTAGAGTCGCTCTGACGAGCTAGCAGACCTCTGAGGCTTCTAGCATTGGGGTTTTCACGAATTGAGAGTCTGAGAGTCCCTGCTGAGGCTGACACGGGAGAAAAAATCAATCAGATTTTGTGCACTCTCCAAGGACGGAGGGTAGATCGAAGAGAACTGACCGAAGGAGGCTAATGCGAGAGCGGCAACAGAAACAGAAGTCGTACGCATTTTTATTGAACGATAGTGAGATTGAATACGATAAAACGCAAACAGGGCCCAGAGAAAAAAAGCAAGGGGAACTAAGCAAACCTCGACAGGTCTGGGGAATCTTTCACCTGAGTACCTCGACCTTTTATATACATTCTGCAATCTACTGGATCTCAGATATTCAAATCAAAACGGCAAAACAGTGGGTACAGAAGTGTCGAAAGGTGTCGAACTGCATGTCGCCCATGCGACTTTTTGAGGCAAAATATGACATCCGATGCATTCAATCAATCAAACACTTGTTCATATAACACAATCATTGATCAACGCGAAACGAACCTGTAATCTTTTATGAGAGAGATTACTATCATCCACTATGTAACTGATTAGAAGAAAAAAATGTTCGTCACGGTAGCAACGGTATTGGAGGTTAGAGGGTTTTCTGGCACTTTGAACTTGAAAGGCCTTATTATCGAGGTTTGGAAATACTCCCGTTGTATGTGCGTATCTACAGCTGTTAGTAGTATCGAGGCACGCCCGTACAGGGTGACGGAGGCCATCGTGGCAACTGACTATTACCTCTTTCGAAAGGAATGCGGTCTATACCATATGGCGTTTGTATAATCAGCCCTAAGTACATTTTAGCGCTTGGGAAACGAGCTGTACATGATTCGTGCTTGAAGCGTCAGGGAGCCGTATAGACCGAGATGGTCCTCTACGTTGAATGGGAATTATTTGTCAACGTCAATCTCGAAGCGGTGTAGTGTCGCCTGGCCATGGTACGAGATGAAATCAGCACAACGAACCCATCACCTACAACAAGTATATGTTAGAAACTTCACTTAGCCTGAGTATCCAGACTACACCTATGACACTCATCGTGGTTGAAATAACCATAATGATATGCATGGTCTGGCAGACTACAACGGCCCGGGTGCTTCATCAAATCGTTCCACTTCATTTCTTCAGGTGCTTGACATCAGCCACTGGATCACTGAAGGATCCCAAGCAGATCCATATTGCTGCTATAAGCCATCGTATAGTGGACTAAAGGTAAGTAGATAGTAGAAGCCAAGTTAAAGTTGTGGGTCCAGGCTGACTAGCGCTGAGCGCCTTATGCATGTCACGTGTTTAGGAACTTTCTCACGAGCTCTGGGTTGGCCAGCTTTAACAACAACACTCTCTTGAAAGCGTCATGGTCATGGATGGTAGCGGTAGGAGTTTGAACAGTCTTGCTGCTATTGACGACTAACTATTCTTCAAATTTCAAAGCTTATACGTCTATGAATGCTTACAATTCCGAACAAGCCGAATTTGAGTCCGAATTCGAACCTAGTCTGGAAGCGCCTGACCTCTCACCAACGATCCTTTGTCGTGAATGCCTGCGTACCTTTTCTTACCCTGACATAACCTCCGTTTGCTTTGATACCGCACAATCCCGTAGTCGATATATTCCGTCTCATTCTGAGTACGTCCAAATCAAGACTTGTGTGGAAGAAATGGAGATAGCTTGGTTAAGGTATGATCGAGAGATCCGGCGACTGAAGGAGGCGGCGGACAGACTACGTCGACAAAAGGCTTACCTGGAGCGATGTACAGAAGAACATAGATCCCTCCTCTCTCCCATACGTCTTCTTCCCCCGGAGATACTTTCCCAAATCTTCGAGTATCATTGCCAAGAATCAATGTTGCTCAGCGACCCTACTGCTCAGTAATGCCTTTTTCCGACCTCTCTGACGACATCCTCCTCGAAATTGCCTTTTTCATCCAGGAATGCCGCTACACCTGGTTTATTTTCGCTGCTCTCGACTCGAGATGTCGTGCGGCTGCCCTTTCTGCTTGGTTGCAATTGGCGATAGGAAGGAAATTCATAATCATTGGTGATCATCACCCTTCGACGGTCAAGGCTTTGCGGGAACCGACGAAGGAATTGATGCATGCCATCAGGTATGTGCCGCTCTTCACAGTATCTTGCTCATCGATCGTTCCATCTGAGCTTTTAATCTTCAATCTTATCTCAGGAAGATCCATGTATCGAGCAATGATCTACTAATCGGGAAAGCAAACAAGTCCAAGTTCGGCTTGAATCATCTAAAGAAACTCATCATAGGATCCACAATGCTCGATACACTTTACTTTTCCGAAACCCATCCCAATGAGGAGGAGGAGGAGTTTATTTACTGGACTACTGGTCCAAGGGAATTCCCTCTCATCACCATCCTCAATTTTCTCGCTAGTCTACAGCCTCACCTTGGTGTTCAGCGTAACCAGATCCGTGTCCTCAAACTCTGGGACATTTCTTACTTCGAAGACTGTAGCGATATCTCTCTAGTAGGACTCGCTGGCCTCGAGATTCTTCATATCTACTGGCAGAGACGTTTGACCACGAAAACAGGTCAGCCGTCTGTGGCAGTTTGCGAGGTGTTGGTGAAGATGATCAAGGCTGCTCGTTATACCCTCCAGAGCTTGATGATCGATTCTTCGGGGGACAATGAGGCATTGAGGAAGTTCGACATAAGGATGTTAGCTGGGGATGAGGGTGATGTAGGGGCTTGGAAGAAGTTGAGAAAGCTGAGAGTGACGATTGACGTTGATAGCGGTTCACAGATGAGTGATCTTGTGGGGACTATGGAGGTTATTGCGGATATGTTTCCTAATTTGGAGAAGTTGGGGTTGATTACGAACGTTTGGGCATACGATGAGATGGTTAAGATTAGGTACACGGTGAGTGTTTCTTCTGTAGTCTGGTCCTTTGGTATAAGTCTCGGGTTACATGCTGATTTCCTTGACTGTTCATTAGCCAGATATCTTGAAGCCCCTATCCAGACTCACATCCCTCCACTGTCTCAAGCTCGCTCTCGATTTCGAGTGTGACAGTAACGACGAGCTTGATGAGGACCCCAGTCAAACATGGTACAACCGATGCCTACACCGACGCTATGCTGTTACCCAAGCCATCGCCGACGTCTGCCCGCTTACTCGTTGTTACTGGAAGCATCAATTTGAAAACAGTGAAGCAGACGTTGAGGAGTATAATTTTATACCGTATAAAGTATACACCGATCACTGGTATCGCTTTTTCATTGAGAATGAATCTGGGGCCGGAAAACCGGACGACTCTGACTCAAGTCGAAGACAGACAGGTATCAGAGTAGTGAAAACGAAGAAGTCGTGGTGGATGGAACCGCATCGGAAGTTTGATATGGGGGGTGACCTTCCTTGCGAGGTTGTTGGGTCTACTGAGGAGGAGTACATGACGAGCGATTCTGATACTTAATTCCGTTAGGTAGAATACTGCCGATATTAGCATTCATCTGATGGAAGTTTGCGTTGTGTCTTCTGGGTTGGCCAGCTTTAACACTCTCTTGAAAGCTTCGGACTGGATCATGATTGGTCGCGGATCGGAGTTTGACCGGTCTTGCTGCTATTGACGCCTAACTATTGTTTGGATTTCGAAGTTTATCCATTTATGAATGCTTACAATTTCGTCCAAGCCGATTTTTTTTCAACGACTTCGTGCCTACTGTGTCCGGATAGACGACCTGACCTCTCACCAACGATCCTTTGTCGTGAATGCCTTTGTCCGTTTTCTTACCCTGACCTAACCTCCGTTTGCTTTGATACCGTACAATCCCGTTGTCGATATATTCCGTCATCATTCTGATTGACGTTTTCATTAAGACTTGATGTGGAAGAAGTGGAGATAGTTTGGTTAAGGTATCGATCGATGAGATTTGTCGACTGAAGTAGTCGGCGGACATTGTTCGTTGGTAAAAGGCTTGTCTGGATATCGATGTACAGAAAGAACATGGGATCCCTGCTCTGTGCCTATACGTCTTCTTCCCCCGGAGATACTTTCCCAAATCTTCGAGTATCATTGTCCGGACTCAATGTTACTCAGTACGAAACTCTCTCTGTGCCAGCATTAGACCTTCTCACACCTGCTGTCTCTGGCTGCAACTTAGACTTTCTCTTCCAATCTCTCTGTTTTTGTCTTGATTTTGACCTCAGCCGTGGGCTCCAGCATTTTCGAAAATTTTGTCCTTTACTTCATCTTGACCAGATTCTTTGGAGGATCGTCAGGGGTCCTCTGATCCTCTTTGATTGGGGTTGGGTTTGAACTCCATTACATGAACCAACTTGTGATCCATTGTTTGTTTGTTTCCTCTCATCGCTGGCAGCAGTATAACAAATTGGTGTCACTTTGTATATTCATGTCCAAGCGAGTATGCTAGATCTGCCAAAAGACTATCCTTTGCTGGAAACACTGCGTTGAAAGTATGATAACTCAACCGTTTCAGATATTTTCGCCGGAGCTTGAGGCCCTTGCCAACGTTTGCATGTCGATCATGTGGGCTTGTTTCGGGAACAACCTCTGGGACCGATACGCTTGTGCATTTTCCGGAGGTGACTTTGTTTCTACTTCGGAATTGTAGTGTACATACAGCCTTGCGTATCATGGGAAAGCATCCTTTACTTTCCGAGGCAGAATTACATGTACTCAGTGGGGGCTCCCGAATGTGCTTTTTCATGAAGGACGTGTACATTTGGAACATCTGACGAAGCTCTATTCACAGAAATAACGGCGCCGGTATTAGCTTCGTTGTCCATATATAAACCGGCAGGGTTCTCAGACAGCTCTGTTGATCAATGGCCACAAGAGATCTTTCTAGCATTTTTGTCTCGAAACTCGTCTGGTGATCATGGGTTAGTATTGGAGAATCTGACGCTAGATTCGATCAATATATCGGATGTTCAGTTGCTGGAGATTCTTCAGTCAACTCCAAATTTGAAGTCGTTGGAGGTGAGGGAAGATTCGTCCCCATCTTCTCGGTCATCAACTCCAAATACCTCTGTATCATCACTGTCATCTCTACCCATCCTTCCTCACCTCGCTGCTACTATCACAAACAATCTACTTCGCAAAATGACCGTAGTACGTCAGTCATTGGGAAGTTCTTCGGCTACACCTCCTTTGGTTCCACGATTACACACGATCGACTTTGTGACACGCCCATCCAGCATCGATTACGGTGTTCTTTTGGATATGGTCTCGTCTCGGTCAAAGCCTTCCGAGTCGATTTCATCCTCTTCGTTCGATTCGACTATTCAAACCGTCTTCCCCCTTCGAAACGTTTCTGTCCGACAGGGTTTTATAATGGTCCCTGAGGAAGCGCCTGAAAGCTACATCCCGAGACCAGTCGTTTACTTGGAGCCTGTGATGTTGACGGAAATGACTGATCACTATCAAGTACACAGGGACACGGACTCGGATATAGATGCGGAGACGATAACTGCTGTTCTCGACGCTGGTAGTCTTCCTGATCCGAGTTTGCTTGGAAAGAACGAGTATTTCAGCGTGTCTCCACTTCGTTTCGAAGGAGGACAGATTCTCAAAAACAGTGTGGAAAGTGATGGTACGTGGAAGAAACATGACGGTCGAGAATCTCGTGTTGGTGAGAAAAACGGTGCTGATGGTGATTTTGTTGGTCGTATGAAGAACAAAGTGCTTCGGTGTTTTTGGTGGGGAGGGTCGGTGATTACTCGTGATTTCTCATTGGTTAGGTTGGTCTCGAGTCTGGGCAGTTAAACCATGTAACATAGTCATACAAATCAGAGTTTTTATCAGGCCTTTCACAGAACCTACAAACACCACCGATTCCGAAACGTTTTAGAGACGTATTTACTTTCTCCTTTGGACACAGACATGTATTTCGTGCGCTTGCGAGAATAATTGTAAGTAAAAAGAGTGTACATAGGTGTACATATTCGGAGCCCCAAAAATAAAGTATAGTCCATCGAATGATCAATAAGATAAAGCTGTCTGTAAAATCGTCCTAGTGAAAGATATCCACTCGTGCAGATTCCGAAAGCGATGAAAACATGAGTGTGTCACGTGCATGCCACCCTTTCTCACGAGTTGTTTGGAAGTTGCCCTTTAACAACCGCTTCTCTTGAACCATGCATGGTACCAGTAAGAGTTTTGAATTAGTCTTGGTACTATCGATGACTGACTATTTTCCAAAGGTTCTAAGTCTACAAATGCCTACAGTTCCGAACAAGTTGACTTTGACCCCGGCGAAGTCGAACCTAGCCTGGAAGTGCCCCAGGCTGACCTGTCATCGACAATCCTTTGTCGCGAATGCCTGCATACTTTTTCTTACCCTGAAATGAACTCCATTTGCTTTGATACCGCACAACTCCATGGTCGGTATATTCCATCTCCCTCTGAGCATGTCCGAATCAGGGCTCGTGTGGAAGAAATAGAGATAGCTTGGTCAAAGTGTGACCGAGAGATCCAATGGCTGGAGGAGGCAGCAGACAAACTACGTCGACAAAAGGCTTATCTGGAGCGATGTGCAGGGGAGCATAGATCTCTCCTCTCTCCCATACGTCTTCTACCCCCGGAGATACTTTCCCAAATCTTCGAGTATCATTGCCAAGAATCAATGTTGCTCAATGCCCAAACTCTCTCTGTGCCAGCATTAGACCTTTCTCACACCTGTTCTCTCTGGCGCCAACTTGCATTATCTCTTCCATCTTTATGGTCTTCTCTTATCCTCGACCTCGGCCATATCCTCCGGCACGGAGAAAGTCAACTCATCTATCTTCATCTTGCCAACTCTTCTTCTCAACCTCTTACTCTTTCATTAGCATTCGGTTTTAATTCCATACGGAATCATCTCGTAATCCAATCTTTGTTTGATTCCTCTCATCGCTGGCAAAGATTACGTTGGAGTTGTTTTAAATATTACATCTCCCAAGTGGATAGGCTACATCTGCCAAAAGAGTATCCTTTGCTGGAATCGCTAGCACTGCAAGACGATTCTCCAGACAGTCTCAGTATCTTCAAAGAAGCAAAAGCATTGAAACATCTACACCTCGACAATGTGGATGTTACCAACAACGCGATTTCTGGGATTGATACGCTGGTGTATTGTGCAGAGGTGACTTTGCTTCAACTCAGGAATTACAGGGTAAATACAGCCTTGGATATCATGGCAAGACATCCTAGACTTTTCGAGGCAGACATTATACTACGTTCTCAGTGGTTGCCCCCAAGGAATGAAGGGCGTGTACATCTGGAACATCTCACGTCACTCACTTTGGTCACCCCACACTTTGAAGCTCTATTCGCAGAAATATCAGCACCAGTATTGGCTATATTGTCCATATATAAACCTGCGGCGGCCCGAGGCGAACCCGCACACCAATGGCCACAAAAAATCTTTCTAGCATTCTTGTCTCGAAACTCGTCTAGTGATCATAGATCAGTTTGGAGAGTCTAACGCTAGACTCGATCGGTATCTCGGATATCCAGTTGCTGGAGATTCTTCAGTCAACTCCAAGCATGAAGTCATTGAAAGTGAGGGAAGATTCGTCGTCCCCACCTTCTCGGCCATTGACTTCAAATACCTCTACATCACCACTGTCATCTCTGGCAGTTCCCCTTCATCCTGTTTCTATCACAAACAATCTACTTCGCAGAATGACCGTAGCATGAAGTCATCGGGAAGTTCATCTGTTACACCTCCTTTGGTCCCACTATTACACACAATAGACCTTGTAACACACCCATCTAGCATCGACTACGGTGTTCTTTTGGATATGGTCGCGTCTCGGTCAGAGCTCACTGAGTTGATTTCGTCACCAGTAGGCTCTTCGTCCGGCTCGACTGTTCGAACCATTTCTCCCCTTCGGAACGTTTCCGTCCGTCAAGGTTTTATAATGGTCCCTGATGAGGCGCGCCTGATAGCTACATTCCAAGACCAGCCGTTTACTTGGAGCCAGTGATGTTGACAGAAATAACTGATCACTATCGAGTAGACAAGGATACGGACGCGGAAATGGGAACTGGGATTCTTGATGCTGGTAGTCTTCCCGATCTGAGTTTACTTGGAAAGAACGAGTATTTCAGCGTGTCTCCACTTTGTTTTGAAGGAGGACGGATTCTTCAAAACAGTGTGGAAGGTGATGGTACGTGGAGGAAACATGATGGTCGGGAACCCCGTGTTAATACTACGCAAAACGACGCCGATGGTGAACGTATGAGGAATAGGATATTTCGATGTTTTTAGTGGGGAGGGTCAGTGATTATTACTCGGGATTTCTTATTGGTTAGGTTGGTCTCGAGTTTGGGCAGATAACCATTATTCGGAAGTTAAAGCATGTAACATAGTCATCATAGTCCTACAAACCAAAGTTTTTATTGGTCACAGAACCTACAAAACACCGCTGAGTTCGAAACGTTTCAAAGACGTATTTACTTTCTCCTATGAGCATGGACTTATATTTCGTGTGCTGTGAGCACAATCATAGATAAAGAGAGTGTATATTCGGATTCCAAAACATAAGGTATGAGTGTGGTCCATAAAATAATTAGGAGTAATACATAAAGCAGCCCACGGAACCGCCTTGTTAAAAGAGATAAACTCGTCCAAAACCCATAAAAGAGCCTCTATAAAGGTCCTTCACGAATCCTATAGAGCAAGCAATCCTCCAAAAACAGTTACTAATGTCAAACTGACAATGTTAGCGCCAATGTTCACTGCGCCGTCAGAGTTGTTTCCACCGCTCGATGGTGTCGGACTAGTCGCGGTGGTGGCTCCGCTGATGTCACCAGAATTCGATGAAGTAGACTGAGCGCTTTGACTTTGACTGGAGGAACCCGACTCAGCGGTGAGAGTCCCACTGACGGAGCTTCCGGAGAAGGCTGGCTGAGTACTGGCGTCGATTAATTTTTGACAATTAGATTCGTAGGCTAACGAGAGAGGATGAAAAATGAATACAAGTTTTTCCCCAACTCGGAGATGCGAGACTGATGTTCGACATAGGGGGGAAACTCACTGCTGGCATCTTGTTCGAAGCCATCTTTCAGGTCTGGTGTGATCGCGACATTGGCCAAGCAGTCGAAGCAGCTTTGTGCATCGCTAATGTCACTAGAAGAACATCCACAGTCGTTCAAACTATCACATCGCTAATCAGTTTTTTAATTCAGAATGTCAGCATCTCGAGATTATGAGAAAGAAAAAGAATAAAAAATAAGAGAGACGTACTAGGTGAAGGTTGTTTACAGTATTTGAGCACTGTTGATTTTGGCATTCGGCGGGAAGGGCGTTGAAATTAACACCGGGAACTTGGCGAACAAGCAAGTGTCTAAGAGTCTTTGCGCTGTGAGTTTGACGGGCTGAGATGGACCCTACTGAAACTGAACCAAAACAAATTCAGTATAAGCCACTTCCAAATTTAATGTCGGTGAGGGGCATACCTAGCGAGACGGAGACGAGGGTGATGAAGGAAACAGTGAAACGCATCGTGAATAAAATAAGAGTAAAATTGAAAAATAAATGAAAAAGGAGTCGAAGTCGTGGAGGGTTTGAACAATCCTTTTTAGAGGAACTTCGCCTTTTTATCCATCTCGAAATCTGTCGAGTAGCGAATTGATAATACATATAGGTCTCGTAGCAATGATCATCCGAGCGAAGATCTAGAGAACCTGGAACGTCTTACTAGAGAAGGTGCGCAAGAGGACTAATGAATTAGTCGATTGACTGATACAGATAAAATACATACACAGTGTGCGTGCCGCTGTCATATTGTCAGTTTGGATTCTCGAGACTAGTACTTAGTAGAGATAAAGGCTGCTCGTCACAGCGATGACCTGTCACCACGTTACCATCCACTGTGCTCCAGGGACTTTTACTAGAATTTCGAATTCGGAACAGGTACGGTGAATCACGTCCCTGCGGGCGCTTAAAACGACGGTCATACAACCCATGTCAACATCGAACAAACCATCAGTGCAACCCATGCGACAACCCCTGCATAATTTGAGCGCTTTCAAGCGCTTCATGCTGAAGTCGTTTCTAAGTACGGAAGGGTTACTCAGGCACCGGACGATCACAAACTTCTTGACATTTACGACTCACCTGCAGATATACATACTTTGATGCATCGATGACAAAGTCTCATAGGCTGAATCTAACATTTTCCAAGAGTTGCATGACAGCACGTAGACGTTGATTATGACATTGCCGGGATCCGGATAAACTCCCGTTCGATAAGAAAGCTATGAGAGTTACTGGAATAAGAGAACCACTCGTCAAGATTTGACCCAAAACTATGTATCTGATGCAAGAAAAAAGTATTCATGTCGTCAATGCATCAAGCTGACCTACGGATTATTTCATAGCCGAGCTAGCTTCATATTGAGCTCTTTTTTTTTCCGTGTCGAAGTATAGGTTTCAGTGACATGTCAGCGTTGTTCGAACCAGAGCGTCCCGAGCAGGGTCAAAATTTTTCCTTGAAGGTTGTCCGAAATTTCGGTAGAAACAAGGACATCATGTGTCACTGATATTCAGTACTTCGAATCAGTGTAGAGCTGTTAAACATCAAGAAAACCACTGTGAAGGACCTTAGATTCTTTATTAGGATATTGTTCAAAGTTTAGGGCGCTCGTGCGCAACAACCTTCGGACAGTGGACGTGAACTTGCGGTCTCCTTACCCCTCTATAATGGCAATTATTTCATGAAGTATCGGACAAGTAGGACTGATATTTGTCGAGCTGAAGAGGTGGCAAAGGTGCTAGTAGGAGGTCGACATGTCAGTGCCAGGACCACGTGCTTCGGAACATCAGAAAATTTTTGCCGTACTTCAACTTGCATACGCTCGTCATCAAGAGCGCTTTGTGTGCCGGCGCCTCCTGAGACTAGAATGCCTATTTCTCCCTCGATATTGTTCTTTCCTTTGGCTATACTCCTTGAAGCGGTAGGCCGTATTGGTAGCTATAGGTCCCCAATCGCTTCTCAAGCAGCGCGAGTGTTGCCACCCAACTTGGGCTGGCGGATGCGTAACCATAGGCTGATCGGTGAGTTTGTCGAAAGTTCTTATCTGTAGTCTCGTTCACATCATTAAGGCATAGACTAGCATTTGAGCGTTGGACGTTTAAAGCTTAACATCGGCAGTTTGTCTATCTTCATTTCTTTGTGACTGGAGCCCTCGATACACCGATTCAAAATTAGTTTTACATTCGATCATGTACCGAATTTTCGACACGACGACCTCGACCTCGACAGCACAGCCCAGCATCTATCCATGTCTTCTGACCTTTTTAAATGGTGCCAGATCGAGTCCATGGACGTCCGCTAAGAGTCTCGGGAGAACTAACAGAGGTCAGTCGCTAGTCTTGGATGTCTCAATTAATGCTCATGTGAACTCACCGTCGTGGGAAATATGATATAGCTTCAAGGATGTCTCCACTGCTTTGCAGACGCTCAGACGCTCGATGCACTTCCAGACGATTACCTCAAAGTCATATGTCAGAAACGGCTCTCCGGATGTCAATTGCTAGTGGTCAATTTCCTTACCTGGACAAGTGCGGAGGTCTCGAAAAGGAGTCGACGAATTTGAGATGAGCGTCGGGCGGGTGACAAGATTTGTTATGCCTCCATCACGAGGTTAATACCTAGGCCTCCTTCACCTATGTTTAAATGCCAGACATTGACAGCTAACTAGGTCTCACCTAAAACTTTTCACCTACGACAACCTCCCGCGTCCACCTGAACCTCAATGCCCACCTACAACATCCCCAAGACTCAGAAGGCTGCTGTCGTAGAAAAGACGGGCGCGCCTCTGCAAATCCGTAACGACTGGCCTGTCAAACAACAGAAAGACCTCGCTCCAGGCGAATGTCTCGTCAAACTCGACTGTTCGGGCGCTTGTCATACCGATCTTCATGCCGCCATCGGTGACTGGCCCGTCCCTCCTGTTACACCCCTCATTGGTGGTCACGAAGGCGTCGGAATCATCGTAGCCATTGGCGACAACACTTCCAACTCCCCAGTCAAGCTAGGTGACCGTGTAGGAATCAAGTGGCTCGCTGATAGCTGTTTGAACTGCGAGCATTGTCGTAAAGGTAATTTCTCTCGGAGGTTTTGTCTTCTTACTTGTGTAACTGATAAATATGACTGAAGGTCGGGAACAGAACTGCCCTCACGCCAAACTCAGCGGATACACCGTCGATGGTACCTTCCAAGAATACGTGGTCTCCTACGTGAACCATGTCACCCCCATTCCAGAAGGATTTCCTTCGGACGCCGCCGCTTCTATCCTTTGCGCTGTGAGTGATTTATAAGGTCCTACTCTTTGTTGTAGCCTTTTTCTTGACACAGTGTCTGGACTTTTTTAGGGTGTTACCGTTTACCGTGCCATCAAATACAGCCAGACAAATCCCGGTGATTGGATTGTTCTTCCTGGGGCTGGAGGAGGTCTAGGCCACCTTTGTGCGTAAAACATCTTTCGTCATCGGTTTCGTCCCCTCGATCTTTAGTGCTTACTTTCTTCTCCGACCTTTTTACCCTCTTTTCTTGATGCAGCTGTTCAATACGCTCGTGTATGTGGTCTGAGAGTCATCGCCATCGACACCGGCGCCGAAAAAAAGAACTTGTGTCTCAAACTCGGCGCTGAAAAGTTCATCGACTTCAAGGAATCGAAGGATATCGTGGCCGATGTCAGGAACGCGACGGGTGGTGAAGGTGCTCACGCAGCTGTGGTGACTTCTTCTGCGGTATGTTCCTTTTTTTCCTCCCTTCTTTCGAATGTTCGTTTTGATTTCTGTCTTTTCTCATCTAACTCTGTAATGCGTCATCATCCTCCAGCCCGGCGGATATACTCAAGCGACCGAATACTTGCGTTCAGGTTTGGTCGTTCATCGTTATAGCTATAGATCTCTATACATTGATCCTTCCTTTGCTATCTTTTTTTCCTGTATATTTTTTGTTCAGGTGGCACTCTCATGTGCGTCGGTCTCCCTGGCGATAGCAAGCTTGTCACCTCGATCTTCTTCACTGTCTTCAAGAGCCTCAACATCCTCGGCTCTTACGTCGGTAACCGTCAAGATGCCAGAGAAGCTCTTGACATCGCTGCTAGAGGCGACGTCAAAGTGCATTTCTCTGTGAAACCTTTAGCTGAGCTTAAGAGGTAGGCTTGGCTTGGCTTGTTGAATAATTTTTTTCTCGGTGGCCCCACTGATGCTTGTTTCTTTTCCTTTAACAGCGTATATGATGGTATGCATCATGGTACTGTTGCGGGGCGGATTGTCCTCGATATGACGAAGAAGTAGACATGGAATACATGTCAGGTTCCTTGCTATATGGATACGGACTCCAAATAGGGTGTTGAAGATTGAAGCTGAAGCTGTGGCTCTATTTTTGTATGATTATCATGTCTGAGCAGTGAAACAATCTGTATTTGTATTTTCAACTAAAATCGAGTTGTGAACCGTATCGAAAATCCAAAAGGTTTTTGAAACATATATTATAACTGCTACCTTAACCCGCTGTTATAGGCCATGAATATACATGTCTTTCATGTTCTCTGCTAATTCTGTTCCTTGTCAGATTTACTCTGAACGAAAGCACACCTGTCTCGTTCTTTCGCTGGTTCCGCCTCCATAAAAATCCCACTCGTTGTCGTACTGTTCTGCGGGTCCTGTTGTAGCACGATCCTTTGCTCCTCTCCGGTATAGTCCACCCACATAGGCGATCTATTAAGTTTGAAAGTGTTCGGATCTCCGGATCGAACAAACGACAGCCAGTATGCTATGAGCTCTGAGGCAAACGCGTTCTCAACGTCTGTCATGGGCGTAAATTGGCCAGTACCGTTAGTCCTTTGGATGACATCAGGTGGCGTTCCAGCTAGTGTATGAAAACTATCTAAGGGTAGGTCAAGAATTTTGAATACTCACCCTGTGTTGATACCCAAAAACATCATCCCTAAGAGATATGAAATCAGCATTTCCGAGGGCCTATCGATCTTGTATGTTCAACATCAAAACAATTCAAAGGGAACTCACAGTTTTCCGCGGCGTGTTGTACAGCTGTTCCAGACTGTGTTGGATTTGGTTGGTTGTACCTGTACGTCCATGCTTTGTTGTTTCTAAGGAAAAGACTACCCAGGGATTCTCTCTATCATCAAAGGAATCACAATGAAAAGCTGCCGCAACAGCAGACATGGTAGTAAACTTGAATACTTACAGCACATCGTAACCCGGATTCCCCAGTTGCGGTTCCCACCCGGTCGGCCTGGGACATAAAGTCGCTCAAAGAATATACCTAATGAAGATCATGAGAAGCTTCACGAAAACGAATTACTGGCGGCTAAGCCAGAATATCCGACTTACTTCCTCGAATTCAGCTATATCTTGATCGTTCAGTAGAGGGTATGAAGCTTTGAGTGCTGCTCCGAGGTCCGTGCCTCCGCCGCCAGTTTCATTCGATGTCGCGCTAGTACATCGATGGGATACGTACTTAACTTCTAGAATTTATACAACCTGACTCACCCGACAATAAGAGGGACGTTGGCATAGTCGCCTTTAATTATCGATCTCGTCGGATGTTCTGTAATCACCTTTTCATCGACGATTGGGCCAAAGCCGTGGTATGAAATATTGCTGAGGACACGGCTCCCGCGGTCAGAAAAACAAAAAACTGAATATGATCTGCGAACCAAACGATTCAACTCACAATGTCCGGGCCATCTCTTGAGCGCGAGCGAGCGTGCTAATACTCGCATTTCGAAGGCACGCCATCCTATCAGCCAATGAACCAGTTCCACATCCGGCGGCGTCGGAATATAATTCGAACAAGGGCTAACCAGATATTGAGGTCGAGGACTGACAGATTTTGTCACATAAGAATTTTGAACAGGTTTACTTACCTTTTTCTGATCGGCTTGTGGAGTGGCGCTCCTGGCTACACTCTGAGCGATTGCGCCAGAGAACAATCCAGGTTCCTCCTTTGCTACGATGTGGAACAGCACCGAACCTCCACCGGCACTTTGACCATTAATAGTCACTTTCTCGGGGTTTCCTCCAAAGGCTGCAATGTTCCGCTTAACCCATTTCAGAGCCTCCACTTGATCCAGAAATCCAACATTGTTATCAGCCAGATCGCCATCAAAAAAGTCAGGGTGAGAGAGGAATCCGAACGAATCCAGACGGTAATACACAGAAGCAACGACGACGTTTGGACTCTGATGAATCCAGTGATCAAATGGCCAGTTGGCGGGATTGCCGAACACATATCCTGGTTCATCGGAGTGAGTAACCGATCGAAGGCATACAGATATTCGATGATGGAAGACATACCGCCACCGTGAATATATACCAGCACAGGCACTAAACAAGTATCATTAAACTGCAACAGGCAGGTACAATCCAGAGAATAGCCGCTTACAGTTGCTACTACGGTTCGCTCCGACTGGGGCATACACGTTAATCTTTAGACAATCCTCGCTTCCGGCACCTCCCATGTCTGTCCCTGGAGATGGTGATTTGAGTAATTAGATTCGTTATTCGAAAGCGCTTATGCTTATGTTTTTAATCATATGCATCAGAGAATGAACACACCTCCAATAGGACCCTGAACACAGAAATCAGGATAACGAGTGGCATCCACCACCTCCCCGTTAGCTTCTGATTGCACCCTTGTGGTGTTCAGGGCTATGGGCGCGCGGAATCGTCTTTCTCCCAACGGTGGTTCTGCATACGGAAGGCCTAGGTATGCAACTGTGTTAGGGAAGCTGCGATTCCCTAGATACCTGGCATAACCTGTGTCGACGACATCGGCCCCTCCGCTGTCAGCGCGAGAGACGATGGGAGTTCCAGATACGAATCCAGTGCAATGGATTGAGAGCTGGGTGAACGCAAGAGCGACGAGCGCAGACAGAATCCCATAAGCCTTGGACATGGGAGGGAAAATGAGAAGTCCTGCTAAGTACTACATTCCAACTCCTCTTGCGAAGGTCGTTTTCCGGATCATCCTCCAATCCTTATTATAAAACTCGGGCCCCGTTGACCAGAGAGAGAATATAGCTCGAATATCGATTGGTCTTGTGTCTGGTCAGGCCTCGCAGTCAGCAGGGAGGCGTCCATGCCTCGAAGGACAGAAGAAGATATCATGAGATCGGCGAATTGCCGCTTCTCGATGTCGAACTCGCGGCAGTTTTGCCATTGTTTACGTGAACCTTGGCATCATGCCAACACCTCGGAAGTACTTCGTTGAACAAGTTTTCTTTTTTTTTTTTGTTCACGAACATTTGGTCATTATGAACGCTTGAAACAGAGGACATATCGCGCGGTATCGCCATTCGGAAGTAATTAAGGAAATTAATATTATTTCCATCAAGGAACCTCCAGTACTTGTTATGTACTTACTGACATTTCATACAGCTTTGGGACCACCCATTGCAACGGTGTGCGAACATGCGAGCACCAAAGGGTTTCATTACTTGCTAAACCATCAACATCGTGTCTGCTTTCTCTTCAATCTCTATAATGTTTTCCCTTTTTCGGAGGAAAGTCTAAAAGCTTGTCTATAAAAGCATATCCATAAATCTTGTTAGTTAAAGCGTGACCTTAGATTTCGAGAGCGGGAGATAGATGAATGGCAGATGGTGGCTTTGCCTTCCTGCTTTGAGTTACGTGTGCTAAAAAAAGACGGGTTCATGGAAAATCCATTGACATCGGGGATGTACGGGGACCTATTCGAGGTCCACATTCCCAATTGACTAGAAATTGACTGACAGAATCAAATGGATAGGATGTTATTGGACTGAATGGGCTATATCCGAGGCATATTTCTTCCTCAATTGCAAGCTGAGTCGGAGAAATGGAAAGGGGAAACCAAGTTTCTACATGATATTGAGTCATTTCATCGAATGTTCTGACACATGTACGTCAAAGATCATTATGTATCGTGCACCATCGCACAGCTCATCCTAATCGAACTGGACCACCCTGAATAGGAACCCGCAAAAGTGCAAAGGGTTTAACTCTTTTATCCGTACCGTTCTGATAAAGAGGAGATAACCAAAGCTGATTCACGGTGAAGTACAGGAATCCATCGTTTGCGACCCTGAAATGTTTTTTTCCGTTCAGAAAGTCCGTATTTTGCTGAATTTTCCAAGAAAAGGATGGGGTGCTTACGATAACGTATCTGGCCAAGCAATCATGGGATCCCGTACAAACGGCTCGACCAGTCCAGTTTTAGGGTTATAAGTGTTGATCGAATTGTGTTCTGGGGAACTGAGGTAGATGGTACCAGTATCATCGGTCTCGAGGCCATCCGCACCACCGCCCATCTAAAAGTGCATATTCAGTACACCAGTCAGGAAAAGGATGGATAGACGTTACAATACCTGACCAAGGAACTGAACGCTATTGATAGCACGAATGACTGAAAACGGATCATCCGAAGGCTTCACGAGTAAAGGGGCCGTCTCCACTCGATATAGTTCACGACTTGCAATTGGTGTAAAGTACAGGAACTTTCCATCAGAAATCGCGAAGCCTTGGTCATGCGTGAAAATAAAGAACGTCATTGAGCAATTAGTGACCAAACGGATTTACTTCATTTATGGTGATCACGTACCGTCGATCCCACCACCCGCGATGGTATCCCAATGGAAGGCGGGGTTCAAAGCCGATGCTAGATAGGTCGGACTGCCAAACAGCGAATGCAAAAATTGAGAGACTGGGCTGACTGAACGAATTTGGTCAAGATGTCTCCACGACTCTCCTGTTCCTAAGTCAACAACAATAATTCCATGGGCACCTAAAATTTGGATCAGCATGATTTATCAGTTACACAAAAAAGTCTACATGTATTACTTACCACTATCTGCGATATAAGCTACTCCTTCTCCGGACGCGGTCAAGTTTGCAGAGAGATCAAAACGAATGTCATTCAAGTAACCCAATGCAGGCAAGACATTTTCCGAGAAAGTGATCGTCTTGAAAGGTGTGGTTTCGTTTTGAGTCAGGTCAAATCCAACAAGTTTCGGTCCTCCGGGAAAAGAAGAAGGATTGTCTCCGCCTGTCACTACAGGACGTCCAGTATCGATTGCCCAAAGGCGGCCTCGAGCATCAAAAACGGCAGACTGAACATTGATTAAATGGTTTGAGTCGCTAGAGCCGAAGGTTTGTCCTGAAGTCGAATTGACAAGACCTCCAGGAGGCGTGTTGAATTCCACGCTGGGAAAAGGTGTTTCGGCAGTGGAGTTGACGATTTCCGCCAATGTTGACGTCGCGAGATCGCCCCTATACACAGAAAAAGTCAAGTTGTAGAAAATCAATAAGAATTACATTGAAATGGCACTTGAACCTGTTGAATGTCACAAAAGCCCTCCCATCGTCCCCGACAGTAATACCATTAGGAGGCTGATCAAAGAGGTGCACTACTTCCACTGTAGGTCCAAAAGTCCCATTGTCGATCAAGCCAGGTTTGTCGTCCAATGGAGTAAATTTGACTGCGTTTGCTAGAGCGAAACTGAGAAAACTGAGAAGTGCGTTTTTCCTCATCGTCGTTGATGGATGAAGAACCGATCCACAGGTCCATTTTATGGAATTTTAGAGAACGTGCATGTGTAGGTGGATGCAATACTTCGTCATGTACACGGCCAGACATTATCATCATACCGATGGCCTTTGTTTCATTGGTAATAAGGCGACTCATTTCAATTAATTACCCATTTTTACATTAAAATTACCATCACCTCCGTCACGGGCGGGTTGGTAACCCATTAATAATCCTGACCCTCGTCCCCGACCCCGACACTCAGCAAACATGAAGACTGCATATATAAGTTCTCAAGCTCTCATTACTGGGTATGATCATGAGAACGTAGGCCAACTCTCGGTTTAGAGTACCACTTTCGCAGTTCATCGGGATGTTTTCCAGTCCGGTGCCACATTTGTGGAGTCTTGGGGAGAGATGGTGTGTTTGCGACAAAATGGGGTTTTTTGGTTGTTCTTTGTGTCGTTCCGTTGGTCTTCTGGCCTACTTCAAGGGTGTCCACTCCGAATGAATCTATGACCAGGGCAGAAAAAATTCTGACGTCTAGCGGCTCTAGGCGTGGGAGTATTCCGTGTGCGTAACTACCTAATTTGGTGTAATGTTGTTTGGCGAAAGCCACGATGCCAAACAAACTGTCAGTTTGTCATGGCATGGGGAAACAACGCTGCCTGATGAGTCTTCCACAGACGAAACGTTAGCTTAACCGTTCTGCAGTACTACTGGCACCTCGACTCTTTGCTGGTCTGCTCGACTCGCACCTCTCTCTTCTCGCGATGTATGTTCCTTCCTCAATTGCAAGCTGAGTCGGAGAAATGGACTCGGAAAGAGAGAGAAAGAAACCAATGTTACATGATATTGAGTTACTTCGTCGAATGTTCGTACACATGTACGTCAAAGATCATTATGTGTTGTGTAGCATCTCACAACTCATCCTAATCGAACTGGACCACCCTGAATAGGAACCCGCAAGAGTGCAAAAGGTTTGACCCTCTTATCCGTACCGTTCTGAAAAACAGGAGATAACCAAAGCTGATTCACGGTGAAGTACAGGAATCCATCGTTTGCGACCCTGCAATGTTTTTTCCGTCAAGAACACCGTATTGTCCAAGAAAAAGCTGGGGTGCTCACGATAGTGTATCCGGCCAAGCAATCATGGGATCCCGTACAAACAGCTCGACCAGTCCAGTTTTGGGGTTATAAGTGTTGATCGAATTGTGTTCTGGGGAACTGAGGTAGATGGTACCAGTATCATCGGTCTCGAAGCCATCCGCACCACCACCCATCTAATGAAACGTGCGTATTCAGTAAAATACACACCAGACAGGAAAAGAATGGATAGGCGTTATAATACCTGACCAAGGAATTGAACGCTATTAATAGCACGAATGACAGAGAATGGATCATCTGAAGGCTTCACGAGTAAAGGAGCCGTCTCCACTCGATATAGTTCACGACTTGCAATTGGTGTAAAGTACAGGAACTTTCCATCAGCAGAAATCGCGAAGCCTTGGTCATGCGTGAAAATAAAGAACGTCATTGAGCGGTTAGTGACCAAACGGATTTACTTCATTTATGGTGATCACCCACCGTCGATCCCACCACCCGCGACGGTTTCCCAATGAAAGGCAGGGTTCAAAGCTGATGCTTGATAGGTCGGACTACCAAACAGCGAAGGCAAAAATTGAGAGACTGGGCTGACTGAACGAATTTGATCTAGATGTCTCCACGACTCTCCTGTTCCTAAATCAATAACAATAATTCCATGGGCGCCTAGAATATGGATCAGCACAAATTATTAGTTACGCAAACTGAAAAAGTCTATATATACTACTTACCACTATCCGCAATATAAGCTACTCCTTCTCCGGATGCGGTCAAGTTTGCAGAGAGATCAAAACGAATGTCATTCAAGTAACCCAATGCAGGCAAAACATTTTCCGGGAAAGTGATCGTCTTGAAAGGTGTGGTTTCGTTTTGAGTCAGGTCAAATCCAACAAGTTTCGGTCCCCCGGGAACGGCAGGAGGGTTGTCTCCGCCTGTCAGTACAGGGCGTCCAGTATCGATTGCCCAAAGGCGGCCCCGAGCATCAAAAACAGCAGACTGAACGTTGATGAAATGGTTTGAGTCACTAGAGCCAAGGGTTCGTCCTGAGGACGTGTTGACGAGACCTCCAGGAGGTGTGTTGAACTCCAAGCTGGGAAAAGGTGTCTCGGCAGTGGAATTGACGATTTCCGCCAATGTTGACGGGTTCGTCGCGAGATCGCCCCTATACACACAAGAAAAGTCAGGTTGTAGAAAATTAATAAGAATTGAAATGGCCCAACCTGTTGAACGTCACAAAAGCCCTCCCATCATCTCCGACAGCAATACCAATAGGTGGTTGATCCTCAAAGAGGTGCACGACCTCAACCGCAGGTCCAAAAGTCCCATTGTCAATCAAGCCAGGTTTGTCGTCCAATGGAGTAAATTTGACTGCGTTTGCGAGAGCGTAACTGAGAAAGCTGAGAAGTGCGTTTTTCCTCATCGTCATTGATGAGTGAAGAATCGATCCACAGGACCATTTTATATAGAATTTTAGAGAGAAGACGGAAGTCCGTGCGTGTGTAGGTGGGTGCAATATTTCGTCATGTAGGAAGATGAGAAGGCACGATGGTCGAGGTCATGGGAAAAAGAAAAAATATTTAATTACATAATTTACATAATCGAGGGTTACTCCAGTGACTCGACGACCGAGTCGACTGTCTTAACACTACAACCCGCCTGGAAATTTCTAGCGACAGAACGTCCTCGGATTTTTATCTGAGCTCATTCACCACTCCACTATATGACATGATGCTGGTCTTCGCTCTGGGTCGAACAGCGCTCAGCACCGAGTACTTGGTTCCTACTATAGGACGTCCATGCGATTCACTAAAGAGAGAATTAACCCTGGGCTCACAGATCTGAAGGAGTTCTGATATGTCTTTAATATCCTTTTCACAGAAAAGTCCATGAACGGCTTCGCAATATTTACGACAAAAATTACTATGAATGTTCAACCCATCAGGCTCATTTGCACTGATGAACTTGACAATAGTTTCCAAAATGCTACTCATCGACTCACACCACTGACAAAACCATACCAACTTAATAAATGCGTTGAGAGCATTTTATTTTCTCTATTCAACATGTATACTTGGAGGATAGAAAAAAGCGTTGGTCTCTTACATTTTCCATCCATGTAGATTTGCGGCTCGCCCTACACTGCTAATTCCTGCCGATTCTGAATACTCATAACGTTTCATACTTGTCTGCATATTTGGGATGTCGGGACTCAGGATCACTTCAACCTTCAAGTTCTTCCTTTGGAACAGCGTCACTTCCCAGAATTTTGCCTGTACGTCCACACCACCTGATAGCATGATTCCGACTGTCTTTGGTATCACCTGCGAATCAGACTACTGGATATTCACAAATTAACAGAAAGCACGCTCGGAAACCACTTGTTGATGTCCGGACAATCCAAATCACCGCGAGAATGAAAATTTAAGTGATCGCATCATCATTTTCCGATTTTCCTCCGTTTCCGCAAGGGCAGTACAGTTGCTGAATCGGAGCCGTGAGTCTTCTTGGAGGAAGTTTGAATGGTTTACAGAGCAATCTGTGGGAGTACGCAATGTTTCAGTCTGACTAACCCCTCTTGCTACAGTTTCCAATTTGTCCGGCCGCGGACAGCTCGCATGTTCTGTCATGAGTACCAAAGCAGCAGCCTTTAAAGACGCGTAGGTTTCGAGAAGTGAGCAACAACACTTCACTTTCTTCTTATTATTTCTCCGACGTCGACTGTCTTTGACTTTATTCTTTTATATTTATTCTTTTAAATCTTCTCGACACGATAATCACTTCCACTACGATGAACGCCACGCAAGACTACTTTCTCCTTCCCGATCTCGTCTCTCATTGTTCCTATCCTCTTCGAATCAACCCAAACTGTGACGAGATCGCTCGTCAATCCGAACAATGGCTTCTGACGCATGCCAACCACAGCGAAAAGAAACGCCAATCTTTCCTTGGTCTCAAAGCAGGGGAACTGACGGCGGCTTGTTACCCACGTATCGAGCCTTATCAACTTGGCGTCTGTGATGATTTCATGAACTGGTTATTTAATTTGGATGATTGGTTGGACGAATTTGATGTGGAGGGGACGTTTGGAATGGCCCAATGTTGCATTGATGCGATGCGTGACCCTGCTGGTTTCCAGACTGACAAAAGGGCTGGAATCATGACCAAAGAGTATGTATTTTTTGTGTGGACCGATCGTTATTTGTATACTGATTTGTCTCCTTCGTTCCTTAGCTTTTTTGGTCGTTTTACAGCAACATCTGGTCCAGCCAACATCGAAAGATTCATTTACACGATGCAACTGTTTTTCGATGCCGTCGCTCAACAAGCAAGTGACCGTGCTCAAGGCGTTATCCCTGACCTAGAATCTTACATCGCGATGAGACGTGATACTTCTGGGTAAGGAATTCGATGATCTTTGATCCATCTTCGACGTTGTATCTGACTAATTTTCAAATGTTTTGAAAAACGCAGTGTCAAACCATGTTTTGTCCTCACTGCATGGTCCGCAGGCTTCGAGTTGCCTGAAGAAGTCGCTACTCACCATGTCATCACCACGCTAGAAGATGCAGCGAACGATCTGATCACTTGGTCTAATGTGAGTCGTCTACACTGTAATGTCACACCCCTCCCTCCTTGTTCATAAACTCACTTTACACGTTCTAAACCTTCGTTCTACCCAACAGGACATCTTCTCATACAACGTCGAACAATCCCGAAACGACACTCACAACATGATCTCTGTGATGATGGACCAGCAAGGAATGTCGCTCCAACAGGCTGTGGATTTTGTCGGTGATCTCTGTAAGCAGAGTATCGATCGGTTCGAAGCTGCGAGGAGCTGTCTACCTTCCTGGTCGTCCGAAGTGGATCGAAATGTGCAGATATACGTCGAAGGAATGCAGGATTGGATCGTCGGTCTGTACTTTTCTCCTTGTGCAACCAGAGACGCTTTATGCTTACTCTAATCAATTTTTATTCATAGGCTCCTTGCACTGGTCGTTCGATACAGAAAGATATTTCGGAAAGATGGGACAGGAAGTCAAGGAGAAACGAATTGTCGCTCTGTTGCCCAAGAAACCTTAATGATGATCTCGATTACGATTGGTGAACTCCTGAAAATTGAATGGTCACGACGATACACGTATACTTACGCCATGAAACTTTCGTATATTAAGAGCCTTTGTAACTTCTAAATCGATCCTACCAGTACTTGACGAACTAATATTATCGTACGACACGCATGTATAAATATTTTAATTTATTTATTATTTATACTAGCAGCGACCCGTGCGATGCACGTGTGGGGTCAACTTGAGACTGAGCAAGTACTTACCTGAAGAGTTGGGTAGTATTTCTGTTTATTTACCAACATCTTGGGGATTGCTATCAATTGGACTCAGATGCCAAGCTCGCAAGCTCATTATATTTGTTTATAGTCTGTGGACATGTAGCCCCTATTGTTGTAGTACCACCATTTCCCATGCCACTCTGATTTGGATTGTCCTTGCTCAGTCTTGCCATCATGTAGCAGGACAAACCAGAATATATCCCTTGTGCCGGAACTTATACAGCATGCTTGACCTCTCCAAAGTCTATGTCAACACCTACTACTTTCACACATATACTCAGTGTGAAATGTCAGTCTGGATTCTCGAGACTACTGCCCTTCCTTTGGTCAGACAGATTGTAATAGCTCCAAAGTATGCACATTGCACATTTATTTTACAACAAATCAACACATCCAATTAAGGCACATCCAAATATCTCTCATACATCAATAATAAGAACTGATATCAATGACCTGAGCCCAATCTTCCTCAGGCTCTTATACACCTATTTCTCTTCAATTTCTGAATATGGACTCCCATTGTGTAAAGCTAGAGTAAGTAAAAATTCAGGTTGAAATCATTCTAAAATTTGACTCCTATGAACTTCCATCCTCAAATCATGCAGAATGGTTTAATATCATGGTTTACAATAGTAAGCAGTCTGATCCCCAAGTTCAACTGAACCTTTCTGTAGTCCTGTCAACCTTAAGCAAGCAGCTTCAAGCCCCGGGCCCTGCCCCCCTCAGTTCAACTGAGCAGCCTTCCTGTACTGCCAACCTTCATTAGGCAGCTTCAAGCCCCTCCCCAGTTTGACTGAGCAACCTTTCTGTTAGAGACATAAATTTCAACCCAATCTGTGATATGCACATTTAAGTAAATTGACGTCCTTAATCTTATTTGACAAAAATGTCATTTGCATGGTAGCTGACCTTTGCACTTGAATTTTGAACTGACCTTTTCTGTGATCCTATCAACCTTGATAAAGCAGCTTCAAGCCCCTGCCCCCCAGTTCAATTGAGCAGCCTTCCTGTACTGTCAACCTTCATCAGGCAGCTTCAAGCCCCTCCCCAGTTTAACTGAGCAACCTTTCTGTTAGAGAAGACATAAATTTCAACCCAATCTGCCATGTGTATTTTAAGTAAATTGATATCCTTATTTCACAGAAATGTCATCTGCATGGTTGCCAACCCTTGATTCACACTGAATCCTTCATAAATTCTAGAAGATGAACTAAATCATGGTGCGGTATGCTTAACTGTGTGTTCTTTTAATAGCATTCATTCATCTGATGTCACAGTACCGAGAAAAGCCCTCACCGAATCTTTCTGCTTGGCACTGACTTGAAAGGACTACCGGAGTTGCGACCAGCAATTTCCCAAGCGCTGACGCAAGCCTTACGGAAAGCGGATCAGCGAGCAGCTTAGTAATTGGATTGAGTCAGCGATAAACTGTCTAGACCCCGCTTGCCGTGATCAATGATGTCTTGAGACAAACGGATGTCTTTTGTAAAGTAGATTATTCTTCACTAATCACCAGGCCCTCGAAGAAATCTTTGAATCTTAGGAATCAAGTAGCCCCTATCTTGTATACTCAGAGGCGGCGGCACATA